>NIJG01000132.1:361060-384842 GCA_002201625.1 Euglossa dilemma | reverse complement strand
AGAAACTCAGAAACTCAGAAACTCAGAAACTCAGAAACTCAGAAACTCAGAAACTCAGAAACTAAGAAACTAAGAAACTAAGAAATTAAGAAACTAAATTTTGTCCGTGCAGAGTTCGTCGGATTCCTCAATCGCGGGCATCCTGACGGAGAGAATGCGAGACGCGGAGGAAGTTGACGAGAAATCGGAGACGCAGCTGACCCAGTGCACCTCGACGAAGAAGAGGAAAAGCATGGACTGTTTCGAGGCGAAAGACACGAAGCAGATGAAGCTCTGCCCGTCCTATCACGGGGGCGAACCGGACCAGAGCGACTCGGACCACAGCGAAGACTCGGGACGGGGTAAAACCGTGGACAAGGGTAGCAGCCCGGTGAAGCTGCAAACTCTCATGAACTGCAACTGCATCGTGGACGAAGATTTGTACAGAGAACACATGGAAGACTATTGTTTGGCGAACAGAGCCGTTATGAAGACGTCGACGCCGAACGAAAGCCTGGACGCCGAGAAAATGGCGGAGTACGTGGACAGCGACGTGGAAAGTTCGAGGAGCGTGTCTTATAAATCCTGCTTCAACGTTTCTCTCGATACCAGGCAGAAAAATGACATCGAGATCTGTACCAATCACCCATTTACAGAGAAGTTGTTGCAGAATAATCCAAATATATCGAAGGATTCGAAGAAGGAAGACCAAAAACTGGGTAGCAATTCGAATCCAGCTAGCAAACCAGAGAAGAAGACTCCCATGAATTTTCAAACCGTGTCTAGCGTTGTTCCAGAATCGTGTACGAAGCAGAACGACGTCTCCATCGAGGCTCAGAATCTTTTAGAGATAGTAAAAGACCTGGGTAAACCGAACCCGAAGAATTTTGGAAACTGGCAGGAAAGAGAGAACGAAAATAACAGAACGAAACCGAAGTCTTCCGAGAAGAAGCAGATAGTTAAGAGTATGCTCTCGACGTCTTTCATTGATAACGGTACGTTTACGAACACGATCCGAAATTTTCTTTCGAACATCACAGCGGGAAATGTTTAAACAATTTGTTACGTTACGAAACAGTGTTCGTTTTAAAGATTTTTATTAACACTAGGTTTACGGACGTTTTCTGTATACTTATTTTTACGGACATCCAATAAATTTGCCTGCAAAGGAAACCACGTATTTTCATAAAAAAACCAACGATGAGTTTAATTCGAAAACACTCGCAATATTAAGAGATTTGATATAAGTTAATTAAATCTGTTAATACCTTATAATTGGAGCAACCCACACGTGAAATTGACGGGTTCCGTAAACCTAGCGTTAAATAATCACACACGAGTACTAAACAGATACGTTTTTAGACGCGCAGAGGAGCAAGATAGATTACCCGAAGCAGGACACGAAGAAAGACGTGTCGAAAGTGAACATCCAAAGGCTGTTCCAGGACTCGATGAAGGTGTTCGACGGCTGCTACGAGAAGGACTTCGCGACGAACATGGAAGTGCAGTGCCTGCTTCAGCAGATGGAGAAGAAAGAGTGGAGCATATTCCCCGGGCAGCATGGCCAGGAGATGCTGATGTCCTCGAGTTTGTCAAAACAGAACGACCGAGGGAACAAGTCATCGGCGATCCAAGACGAGATCGTAGCTTCTCCCCTGAATACCGATTTCAAGAAGATAACGAGGTACACGCGATAATTTAGACACCTCGAACATCTCGACCTCTTCTAATCACGTTGTCATCCTCGTTGTCGTCCAGATACCAAATGCCGTTATCCATCAGCTCGAAGATCAACTACGAGCACCTGATGTCCCAAATGGTGCAAGTGAACGAGAAATCCCTGGTGAACGTCTCCGGAGCACCAGTAGAAATCCATAAATTCGTTCCATCGAACTCCACGAAGAGCGTTTACGTGCAGACCGAGGACCATTACCTGAAAAGCTCGAGCACGAGCCTCGCAGAGTCGAAGAAACGGAGAAAAACGTACCTGAAGCACAAACGGTTGAAGGACCAATCGAGAAGCGTCTCTCCGATCGTCAGTCATTACGATCGGAAAACCGAGTCTCGAAGTTTGATAAAAAAGGACTATAGCAAGCTGCCGACTCGTCAGAAACCGACTAAACTGAACGAGAACCAACAGAAACAGGTAAACCTGACGAAATCGCAATCAGATAAGAGTCTCTGCGAGTGCTGCAAGATGTCGCAGAACGAGAGCAAGCAGACGCTTCCTCCGAACTCGAAACCAGAGAAGAAGCACGAGATCAGGAAGAACCTGATGAAGAACAGCTCGGAGGCCTTCGGGACGATCCCTCTGGCCCAAGTGGTTCGTCCTTCGGTGTTCGACTCGGTGACTCATCGGAAGAAACCTCCGGTGTACCCGAAGAAGCCGAAGACCGAGGTCCTGGCGCAGTCCAGCGTGACCAGTAGCAACTCGAGGAAGTGTACCATGTTGAAGAAGTTCGCGGAGACGTCGAAGAAGCCGGCAGAGAAGCTGTTGCCGACCAGTGCGAAGAAGTACAGATGGAAGAACAGACCGAAGTCGCTGGAGGAGCAAGAAGCTCGTGAAATGAGGGCTTTGAAAGCTTACAACGAGATCACGTTGCTGAAGGACAAGCAGGAGCTCGAGACCAAGCGGAAACTCGAGGGAAGCGTCACGGATATAGGTCCGGAGACCTCTAAACCTAAACCTTCTATCAAGAAAAGCAACCTCGAACGCGCGAAGAGGAACGCGCCGAGGAACGTGGAGTCGATCTACGACGGCTACCTGGGCAAGGAGAACCTGTACGTGGATGTGACGACGGAAACTACCCCGTTGAGAGACAACAAGAAGACCGAGACCTTCGGCCCCGGTAGAATGTCCTTCAACGAAAAATATCCTTGCCCGAAGCTGTCCAAAGTGAACAAAGTCACCGACAAGCTGCTGGACAACTTCGACAGGCTCCACGGCGAACACGGGAAACAAAACGCGAGGAAGATTAGGCAGACAACCGAAACTGACCCCAGGAAGCAGTACACCAAGTACAGCAGGCCCAAGAAGTCCACCGAGGACGAAAACGTTTCGACGAGCTCGATGAAGAAGCTGGAAGGCACGCAGACCGGCCGCGAGCTGGACAGGACACCTGCCAAGGAAGACATCAGGAATCGACCGAAAATTTCCGAGGAGTCTCTCGACAAGGATCAAATTACGACTCCTGAAGTTCAAAACAGCGAAACGAAGGTCTTGGAGATCGCGAATAACACCGAGAATTACGACGAGTCCTCGACTTCCGTCGATGGTGTACACTCCGCAACGCAAGCCGATCATTCGCTGATGATCAAGTCTACTATACTTCAGGACATGTCTTCCTCTTATTCCTCCATCGCTGCTAATCAACGAGTTGAGAATGAGATTCCTGTACAAGGTAGAAATCTGATGTTCTCCTATTTTCTTTCGTTAATCTGCTCTTAGATCAAGCAACACGGAGTGAGTTTGTTTGACTGCGTGTTGATGCATAAGTGCAACTTTAATTAATTTTAGTAGTCGGGTATATGAGACGGTTACTTTTAGTGTTAATCGATGTTTAATGACTCTGTTAACACTTTGACTGCCACGCCGAAATCATATGTTTCGACCAGAACGCCACGGAATTATTTTTACTATTCGAAACATATAATGGCAAAATAATAACGAATCGATGTTAGAAGGCAATATTTTTATCAAATGGAACGTTTCACTTACTGGTGGTCACGGGTGACCACCGTGGCGCCTTAGTAACGGTTCGACGAAGATTACGGCACGAATTGCAAAAAAAAAGAAGGGCGAGCGTACCTGGAACGAAAATTTTGTAGGGAATGTTACGAAAAAAATTCCAAACTATTTGGGTGAAAAATTGCTAAAAATAAGACCAAGAAGGTGACCACTTATTGTCCGGATTGTATCGGTGTGCCGCATTTATGTTTGGAGTGCTTTAACAAAGTGCACCGTTAGATGCAAGATTTATTCTAACATTTTGTTATTCTTTATTGTTCTAATAAAAAATTTTATTCGTTCAATAGGGCACATTTTATTTCAATGTATCTTCTATACACCGGCCATATTCAAATACGTTAACTCTCGATTTTCATTTAGTTTTTTACAATTGTAAAAAGTTGAAAGGCTCCGGTCACCCATGACCACCATGGCGTCACGGGAAAAACCGTTGCCGGTCATATATGACCAACATGGCAGTCAAAGGGTTAAGTCTGTTATGCTTCTACTCTATACTCTACTATACTATAAGTCTACTATACTTCAAGACATGTCTTCGTCTTAGTCCTCCACTGCTGTTAATCAACGGGACGAGGACGAGCCGCCTGTACAAGGTAGAAATTGTTCAGATATTTTCCTATTTTGTTTCGTTAATGTGCTCTTAGATCAAGGGACACATATACAGTGCTCTTAGATCAAGGAACACGGGTATATAAGACAGTTACTTTAGTATTAATGGACTTTTAACAACTCGCAACCGTAATTGATATTGTTTGATATTTGATATATTTTTTTTATTTCATTCGAATTGATATATTTATATTAAACAATCCTCGAGTCACCGTGAATTCCTCTGCTTCTCCCCCAGATGAGCTTATAACGAACAGGGTGCAAATAATGCTCGAAATCGAGGAGTACAAAGGGAAATTCCAGATAACGTTGGAAGCGAAAGATCACGAAATTGAGGTGCAGCCTGGAGTAGACGAGGAAAAAAACGAGATGAAATTAGTACCGAGTATCAAAGATCACCAAAGACGAGACGAATTAATATCAGAGGAATTCCCAAAGCAGTCTCTGATAATAACAGAAATCGACGAGGCCCAGGAACAAACCGAGGGACCGAGAATCGAAGAATTCGAGAAACAAACCTACGAAATAACGGAGTTCGAGGAGCCAGAAAATCTACCGCGAGAAATGCCAAAACACGAAATCCAGCAGAAGCAATACGAAGAAGCTGGAGAAGTTGACGACGACAAACGAGAAGAGAGCGAAAAGTCCGAGGATTTGAACGATATTTCCTCGCTGTCTCTCATAGAACCCCTAGAAGACTACGAGCACCAAGTCCTGAGCGGAATCGAATTAACAGGAACGAGAAGACACAGCATCGAAGTGGTGCAGAGCGAATTCGAAACCCGAAGAATGCTAACGAGAAACCTTTCGAGCCTGTCGAGGGATTTCGAGACGAGCTATTCGAGCAACAGCATCATTTTGAACAGCTTCAACGTGGTGAGCGACATCGTGGGCCAGGACACGATCAGGGCGCTGCACGACGCGTTCTTCAGCCGATCTTCCGACACGGCTTTCGACTTGATCGGCGAGATCCTGACGCTGAACGACGCGTTGAACAACCGATACAACGAGACGCCGATCGATGAGTTCATCTTCCAACCTGGCAGGACATCCACAGGCCTCGCGACGCAGGAACTTCCGCCTCTGCCGTACGAAGAGGACGCAGACATGTCGTTCATCTCGGCGATCATTCGACAGTTCCAGAATTTGCAGGAGGACCACGGCGAAGGCCTCTACAATCTGTTCATCACCTCCGTCGAGCAGGACGGTCCGCCTATCAGCTTCGACGCGGCGGATCTGACGGACATCGCGGATGAAAGCGACTTCACGCACTTGATCATCAACAGCTCGAGGATCCTGAACCTTCGTGGGTTTAACTTGGGAAGCATCCTCGGGATACCCGAGCTTCTTCGCGATCCTCTGAACGACGACGAGGAAGAAACGGTGGAAACCGACGATGACGGTGAAGAAGAAACTCTGAGAGCCGAGGAAGAAGAGGATAAGGAAGACGAGGCTGAAGAAGAAAAAGAGTACAAACTGTCGGTAGAGGAAGGACGGTTGTTACGGTTCGTCAAAGAAGATATTTGTACGAATATCAAGTTCCCTATCGTGATTAATTTGACTAATTCGACGGCTGACGCTCCGAGCACCTCGAACGAAGACGAAGAGAATCTAGAGGACTTGAACGTGGAAGAGGTGAACGTGGTGCTTCGACGAGCAGAACCAAGCAAGACGAACTTGTTCTCGTTGATGGACGACAAAGCTGAAGAGGAGAACGAGCTGGAGGAGACGGTGATGGGAGAAGAGGGCGAGGAAGCGATAGGAATCGAACGTCTGAGGCACTTCCGAAGGATCCAGGAGGCGATGTTCGCCACGGGTCTGTCTTCGAGGCAGGTGTTCAGCGTGAGTGACTACGAAGTGAACGAAGGCGTGTTGAAGGAAGAAAGAATGGCTGCTTCCCCTGAAGACTCGTCTTCCAGCGGCAATGTCATCTCGAATCTCTGGGGGAACATTAAGAGGTACATGCTGGTACACTCGAAGCCTATCGGAGCTTGTGTGGATGATGATTCGCCTGGCGATCGGTTGAAAAAAATTTACGAAACGTCTGACGAGACCGACGAAGAAATCGAAATCGACGTGGTGGGAAGTATGAACAACGAGGGAACGGGGAGGAACGACGAGATGGTCGAGAAGATCGTTGCGATAGAAGATATCGAGGATGTCGAGATGGCTAGAAGTATTCGAACGATCGCAGAGAAAGAAGAAGAAGAGAACACGACGACGGCGGAAGAAACACTTGAATACGAAGAAGAGACTCTGGAAGGAATAACTAAGATCAAAGAAGACGAAGTGCTAGATTTCAAAGAGAAAGATCAAATAGTGCATTCGAGAGAGGCGATGTCTCTGTACACGCTGTTCACATTCTGGCTGTTGGTATTTTATTTCTACCTGCGATATTTCTCGAAGAAGGTCGCGTCGTTCAAGCAAAGTTCCACGTCCACGTCGACGTTGAAGCCCTTCGAGATTCACACGGTGCCGATATCGACCTCCACGCTCCGGGAGAACGCGACGCTGTTAGAGGAGATCGAGGAGGAACAAGAGAAAGACCAAGATGAAAGCGAAGATAAGATTATCCCGAGCAAATTCGATATTCGCAACCTGTCCATCACCGAATCGCAGGACAGAGAGGAAGTTCGCTTCGAGGATCTCCTACTGAACTCCATGTCGTCCTTGGAATCGTTTCTTTCGCTGGACAACGGCCCGGACGGCAACGACGTGAAATTGAACTCGACCGAAATCGAGATGACGAAATTTCTGGTCACGTGCGGGGAAGAGTTCAAATTGCGTTTGGAGGAACAAGAATTGAACACCTTACGATTTATACCGGACGATGACTCGAGCTCGTCGAGATCGTTGTCGATGTTCAACGACGAGAAAGCATTGCACCCCGATTTTAACGACAAGATAGAAACGGACGAAGAGGAAAAACGAAACGAAGAAAAAAAGAGAAACGAAAAGGGTATCGAAAGAAGATCGAACTTATCTTCTTCGGGAATCAAAGACGAAGAGAAAAGAGGAGAGACGAGCGATGAAACGAGCAGTCCAGAAGTAATCGCGATCTCGAAGCAGATCCTCGAAGAGAGCAGAGAGTCTGCGGGAGAGAACGAGTCTTTTCTCAACTCGAAACAGAGTTCTGAGTTTCATATGAAAATAACCGACAGTTTCGACTCCGTGTACGACGAGATTTCCGAAGGATCGGAGAACTACTTTCCCGCGGTGGATCTGAACGAGTCCTCGATGGAAGAGTTCACAAACGTATCGAACGTATCGAACGTATCGAACGAATCGAACAGGTCGAACGGATCGAACGAGTCGGGTGTATCGAATAAGTCGAACGATTCGAACGAATCAGAAACGCGCAAACAGAAGTCTTAATTAATCGGTCGACTAATTTTTAGTCTGATAAATAATCCGCGAACGTTTTTTTTCTTTTTTTTTTTTTTCCAGAGGAGAGATCAGTTTTACTTTTACATTTTGCACGAAACAACCGTTGGAAATATATACTTTCTCGTTCAGGTTCAATATCAACGTTCAGGTCGATATCGTTGGAGGATTCGACCTTTTCTTATGGCACGCGATTCAAACACGTCCGACTATTGTGAAAAATATTATTCGTTTATCATTCGAAAGAGTGAGAAGAGTGAATTTTATTTATTTCGTTGCCTTGCATTGCTACCGATTAAGCTTGTATTCGCATTTTATCAGTGACTCAGTGTTTTTGAATAGCAAATATTTCGTGGCACGTTCGAGTTTCTTACCGACAAGTTTATCCCCTAACGAAGAGCGGATTTTAAAGAATTTTTTTTGTTTTTTCCAATTTCGTTCCTTTAACGGAATCAGATTCTGTTTAACTTAATTCGGACAGCCTTTTCAAACGAGGTTCATTCGATTCCACCGACCTTTTATCCCGCTGTCTTATTGTACCGCTCAACGAGCTTAATACATTTAATTAAATACAGTTCCTGTTTGCCCTCGACATTCTTTCAACGACCATTTAATCGTTAGACTAAGTGTCACCGATTGTTTACGTTTCCTATAACTCTATATTTTTAACCCTTTGCATTCGAACACTTTTTCGCTATGAAGAAGCTTTTATGTCCAAATATGCAAAAAAAAAATTACACGTTTTCGTTTGGGACGAGTGGAATTATTTCATTTCGATATTTCGCGCGTATTTATTTTTAATGTAATTATCGTTGCTTATTCGTGTTTAAATTATGCATTAAAACGAACGATGACTTAGAGTCAGCTCTCGAGTTCGAAGGGTTAGATCCACAAATTTCTGCACGTCTAAAATTTCGAATTTTCGAATATTCGAATTATTAAATTCTCCAAGTTCAGAATATCCGATTTTTCGAAGTTCAAATTCATCCTTGGACACGTTTTTTTCGCTAATCTGCCGCATCCAATGCGATTACTTGTTTGTTATTTGTATTTCTACATCACTTAGCATGTTATGGCTGCTAATTATTGGCTGCTGTACGTGGAACGCAGTTTTCAGGCCTGAGTAATGTACATTACTTTCCAATTTCTGATCTCTGACAAATTTAACCTAAATAATCTTTAATATTTGCTTGTCCTTAGTATTTCTGTATTATCTGTCACGCAATGGCTGCTATTCATTGACTGCTTTCCTTGAAACGCACTTTTCAGGCCTGGGTAATGTACATTGCTTTCCAATTTTTAATATCCGATTTCAGTATTCCCTGACAAATCTAATCTTAATTAATAATCTTTATTACTTACTTGTCTTTACATTTTTGCATTATGTATCATGCAATGTCTGCTATTCTTTGAAACGCATTTTTCATGCTTCAGTAATGTACATTGAGTTCCAATTTCTATCTGATTTCAGTATTCTCTGACAAATCCAATCTTATTTAATAATCTTTATTATTTTCTTGTCCTTTGCATTTCTGCATTATCTAGCATGCAATGTCTGCTATTCCTTGAAACGCATTTTTCATGCTTCAGTAATGTACATTGAGTTCCAATTTCTATCTGATTTCAATATTCTCTGACAAACCTAATCTTAACAACGTTATTACTCGCTTGTCCTTTGTATTTCTGCATTATCTGTCATCCAATGACTGCTATTCATTGACTGCTTCCCTGAAAATACATTTTCAAACTTTGGTAATACACATTGCCTTCCAATTTCTAATATCTGATTTCAGTATTCTCTTCGCTTGTCCTGTGTATTTCTGCATTATCTGTCATACAGTGACTGCTATTCGTTGACTGCTTTTCTCGAAACGTGTTTTGCAAGTTTCAGTAATGCACATTGCCTTCCAATTTCTACCTGATATCAGTATTCTCTGCCAAATCAAATCTTTACGTTATTACATGCTTATCCCTTCATATTTCTGTATTATCTGTCATGCAACGACTGCTGCTTCTCGACATTCCCTTCTAATTTCCGATACCTGACACGTCAGTATTCCGCAACAAGACCAAAATCTAATTTCCCGCCTCTGCTCTCTACCCACGGACCCAGAGGAACACCCACAACGACCGCCTCTCCGCTCGTCATCGTCTCTCAGCTTCAGGTGTCCGATGACACGTGAAAACATCGGTCGGTGATAAGTTCGCGATACTTGGATCGTCGCGTACAAGTTCGCCAGATGATTTCCACGGAAAGAAAAAGCCGGCGTGACGGCGATCGGTTGGGAAACGGCTCGGCTCGGCGCGGAGCAAAGAGGAGAGGAGCGGAGCGGATCGCGGCGTGTCGGTGCTGTGTTGGTTAGCCACCGGTGTAGGTGTACGCGTGGTAGGTGTACAGCTTCGCGGTCTGCCGCCGCGGCGTACTGTTCTTGGCACAGTTTCTGACCATCTCCTATTGCGAGCGGACCGCGCCGGACCTAAGCGTAATTTCGTTGCGCCTCGCGGCACCGGACTTTCTTTCTCTTTCGCCCCGGCCAACCTTTCTTCCGGCAATCCTCTCTCTGCCTCCGCGCGCCTCCACCCCTCTGGAGGACGACCATCTTCGAAAAGTGAGTAAATCCATCCGAGGCTCCCGTTCTTATGCGAGCAAGTGCGATAATCGATGGTAAATAATAACATCTCGCGTGGGAAATAATACAGTGAACGCCGGGGGTAGATTTCGAAAAGTAAATCCATTTGGGACACTCGTTGTTATGCGACCGATCTTTAAAAAAATAAATAAATCCGAGGCTCCCGTTCTTATGCGAGCAAGTGAGATAATCCATGGTAAATAATAACATCTCGCGTGGGAAATAATACAGTGAACGCCGGGGGTAGATTTCTAAAAGTAAGTAAATCTATTCGAGGATCCCATTCTGATGCGAGCGATCTTCAAAAAAAGTAAATCCATTTGAGCCTTTCGTTCTTATGCGAACAAGTGAGATATCGATGGTAAATAATAACATCTCGAGTGGTAAATAACGCAGTGAACCCCGGGGGTAGACTTCGAAAAGTAAATAAATTCATCCATGGCTCCCATTCTGATGCGAGCGATCTTCAAAAAAGTAAATCCATTCTAGGTTCCCGTTCTTATGCGAACAAGTGAGATAATCGATGACAAGTGACATAATGGATGGTAAATAATAACATTTCGCGTGGTAAATAACGCAGTGAACCTCGGGGGTAGACTTCGAAAAGTAAATAAATTCATCCATGGCTCCCATTCTGATGCGAGCGAGCTTCAAAAAAGTAAATTCATTCTAGGCTCCCGTTCTTATGCGAACAAGTGAGATAATCGATGACGAGTGACATAATCGATGGTAAATAATAACATCGATAAGGGATGAAGGTGGAGAAGTGACGGTGGAAAGTTCGGGTTCGTTGGTGAACGGCCGGCTAGACTCGGCATAGACGAAAGTGATAGTAAAAGAAGATAGTAAAACGTTTGCGAAGCCAATGTCAAGGGTTCGATGAATTTTGTTAGATTTTAATCGCGATTTTAGTTTGATTAATGAGTAATTGGAAGACGTGGAAGCGTAGGAAGGGAACGATTGGAACGAGGAGGGAAGAAAGTAGGATGTCGAAGATTATAGCACTCGCGAAAAGTGGAGGATTACGCCTGGTCTGCTTTTAGCGAGCCTAACCTCGAGAAATAATTAAAAGCACTTGATCGCCTGATGCCATGTAACATTTTTAACGAACGTAACTGGATCCCGGACCAGGCTCGGTTCAATAAAATCGCTATACTAATTGAAAGAGGTTAACTCGAAAGAGAAATTAGATGAGACGTAATTTATTTACGATTATCGCGACAACCTGTTTGAACAATTGAGTGATCTAACAACGCATGTTTAATCAAAATTATTTGCGAAGAATATATTTCTCAAACGTATTTACATACCTCAAAAGATTAACTCGAAAAATAAAGTAGATTCGACGTAATTCATTTACGATTATCGCAACAACCTGTTTGAAAAATTGCAGAAGCTAACAACGCGTTCTCTAATCGGTCGCTGTAAAATTGCGTTTTTACTCGGAATTATTTGCGAAAGAGAGTTATTCGCGAAGAATATACTTCTGGAATGTACATACGTCGAAAAGTTAACGCGAAAGATAAATTAGATTTGACGTAATTTGTTTACGATTATCGCAATAACCTGTTTGAAAAATTGGAGAAGCTAACAACTCGTTCTCTAATCGGTCGCGATAAAATTGCGTTTTTACTTGAAATTATATACGAAGAATATATTTTTCAAACGTACATACGTCAAAAGGTTAATTCGAAAAATAAATTAGACTCGACGTAATTTATTTACAATTATTGCAACAACCTGTTTGAAAAATTAGAAGACCTAACAACGTGTTCTTTAATCGGTCCTGTAAAATTGCGTTTTTACTCGAAATTATTCGCGAAGAATATACTTTCTAGAACGTACATACCTCAAAAGGTTAACACGAAAAATAAATAAAATGCGACGTAATTTATTTACGATTGTCGCAACAACCTATTTAAAAAATTAAAGAACCTAACAACGCGTTCTCTAATCGGTCGCTGTAAAATTGCGTTTTTACTCCAAATTATTTACAAAGAATATATTTTTCAAACGTACATAAGTCAAAAGGTTAATTCGAAAAATAAATTAGACTCGACATAATTTATTTACAATCATTGCAACAACCTGTTGGAAAAATTGAAGATCCTGACAACGCTTCTCTAACTGGTAGCTGAAAAATTACGTTTTTACTCGAAATCATTTGCGAAAGAGCGTTATTCGCGAGGAATATACTTCTCGAACGTCCATACGTCGCGAAAACTATCTGTTACCGTGGTAATTGACGATAATCGCGGGGAATTGTATAATCGGCGAGCCAACGATTTCTTCAATTTGCTCCTGTAATGAAAATGCATAGTAACGCTGGCGAGCGAGCGAGCGAGAGAAAAATTGCCACAGCACCTCGTGTTTATCGTGGACCACGCACGACGTGCAAATAATCTTCAAAATTCCTCGCCGTTTCTCGAGAAACCAGCCGAGATAACGAGCCTCTACGTTACTCGACGAATATTCGCACGAATTGGAAGATTTGCCCATTTTCGGCTCTCGGAAATAACCTCGGTGTCTCGAATACGACAAGCCTCTGCTTTTCGTTCGCATCCTCGACTTCGCGTTTTGCGTCAAAGAGGAAATTAATATATCTCCTCGAATTACGTTTCAAACTTATTCCCATTGTCAGCGAGGAGACGCGAATTCTAGAGAACAAAACGAGCCGCTTGCAAAAGACAAGTAACGCTCGGATTACTGAAATCGAGACGGGCTGCCTGGATGCAGGAGCTTGTCCGCTAGTTCAAACGCATCTTCGTTTTCAAAGAACGAGTGTTTTTACCGCCGATTTACCGTAGTGTCGTGCGAGTTTCTTCGCGTTATCGCCGGGCGAACAGACATGGCCTGTGCCATTTATCTGCAGCGTAGTCTCGTCGAGATTTCTGACTAAAATTTTTCCTCATTATCGACCGACTCGGCCCGGTTATCTCGCAAAGAGTTGCAAAAACTACGTGAACCTTGATAACACGAATAATCGAAATAATGCAGATATCGCGCGATTATTGTCGACTCTTACGCGTTTCGCGAATGTTTTATTTTCGCATTAGGCTCTTCTTCCATTTCCGTTTTCTATTCTTCGTTCGTTCGTGTCTTGTATGGATTAAATTTCTTAATTAATCGTTATCTTTATGGCATCGAGTTCCATTCGTGAATCGATAGTCTTATCACGATCTGGAAACGTAGCGAACGTTCTCGAGTAAATTAACCCTCGTCGACTTCTTTTGTTTACTCTCTCGATCCCGATTTTTTAGCTTCGATTGTTATGAATGAGCGACGAGGGAGAAAACAGAGAGTGGATAAGGGAAAAAGAAGATACGGAGTCAGAGAAATACTCGCGGAGATAAACAGAGACACGAGGAGAGACGCGAGGGAAAAAATAGAAGCGCGAGATCGGGAAGCTCGTGGGAAATGAAACGTGGAGAGATTCGCTAGTGGACCGGGAAAAATCGTAGGCAAGAGACAGAAGGATGTTCACGGCGGCGAGCGAAAAGTAAAAGGAGGCCAGACTCGCGTTCACGACTGTGAACCATGAAAATACGCGTGTACCAAGTGCGCAGCAAATCTGCTGCTCAACGGAAACATGCGTCACTAACGTAACGCGAATCACGTGGACCTTCATTGACTCCGTTTAAATCACGAGCACAGACGAAAGCTAGTGGAAAAGCTTTCCTCTGTTTAGCAAACTATGAAAGACAAAAATGAGAAAGTGATCGAAGAAACACGCTTCACTTACGTAACGCGGATCACGTGGATCTTCATTGACTCTATTTAAATCGCTAGTGCAAAGGAAAAGCTCGTGGAAAAGCTTTTCTCTGCTTAGTAAACTATGAAAGACAAAAATGAAAAAAGCGATCGACGAAACACGTCATTAACGTAACGTAGATCACGTGGACATTCATTGACTCCGTTTAAATCGGTAGCGCAAAGGAAAAGCTCGTGGAAAAGCTTTTCTTTGTTTCTAAAGTAAACTAGGAGAGACAAAATTGAGAAACCAATCGAAGAAACACGCATCACTAACATAATATAGATCATCATCACGTGGACCTCCATTGAATCTGTTTAAATCGCTAGCGCAGAGGAAAAACTCGTAAAAAAGCTTTTCTCTGCTTAGTAAATTATAAAAGATAAAAATGAGAAAGCGATCGAAGAAACACGCGTCACTAACGTAATACAGATCATCATCACGTGGACCTCCATTGACTCCGTTTAAACTTCGTGAAAAAGCTTTTCTCTGCTCCTATGAAAGCATCTGCCTCTGTACAACGAGAGACAGAAATAAGAAAGCGATCGAATCTTTATAATTCGTGGAAAAAATTCACCGAGAACCTTAAACTTCGCGGATGAAATTTAATAGCGTGTGAGAATCGTGTGCTATTCTTTTCCTCGAGCCCGAAAAAAAGCGCCGTCCATGAAACGTGATAGTTTTTCCTGTTTCCTTGGTAAACACGGAAACCGATTACGAAAGAGGTGACACGCGACGTGATATCGGTATTCCATGACCGACACTGCACCTGACTTCGAGGCCACGGCGGATGCTGCACGAATAAAGATAAAGATCTGAATCGGAAATTCTGATGACGGTTTTCAAACGCGAATCACCACGGTCGTCTTCGTCCTCTGACGTATCGATTCTTCAAACACGTACATAAACTTTTTACCACTCTACTTTTTATCCTAATCCTCGAGTTATGCTTTTACCTCGATGTATCTCGTTATTTTGTTTTTGTATAATATATACAAAAAGTATATATTATAGGTGAGAGTAACGTTCTAAAAAAACGCAATCTTTTCTAGCGATACTTAGAATGAGGGAAGTAGTGTTAATAATTATATTTGTATATAATTAAGGATAAATAGTATGAAGTATTATAGTATTAGTATTAAGATAGGAAAATAAATCTAATCCTTTGCGAGACGATTCATAATTAATACGAGTGGATTTCGTAGAATTACGCTAATTTCTGACATAACCGGTAATTGACACTGAAAAAAATTAGATGACGTTCTGTCTATTCCAACTACCGATTTAACATACGTAGATTCCACTGACTGTTAATTTTTAACTCGAAATCTTTGCTGCTTTATCTCAGCAAATTCCACCTATACGTTCTATCGCAAGAGGAATTTCAAATGCAAAGAAATCGTAAATAAAAGGCTCGCGTGACGTTGATTCCGTGGTATCTGTTACACGGAAGGGACAGCGCCCTGATCGAAGAAAAGGAAGCTCTGCTAAGTAACTGGTCCGCCCTTTCCTCGCTTTCGATTAATGTCTGTATCTGGGTCAAGAATAATTGACCAGACACCGCATAAACACGCGTATCAAGTGGTTTTCTATTTCTTTTTTTTAGGTCGATTACCGTGCGTAGGCCGCCTAAATTTAACGCGGATTCCACTAGTGCCCTCGCCACACTTTGTCTCGCGTTTCTTCGACGCGATTAACTTCTCCTATCTTTCTTAATTTTCGCGCCTTTTTTCCCTCACGCGATCGTTTTTCTTTTAATCACCGTGACGCATTTCGAACTTCAGTCGAATATCAAATCTCTCGACCTTTTCCTCTATTACATCATCGACTGTTTACAATTCTTTCCATAATTCGCACGCAAGTCGATACAAACCTACCCCTAATCTAATTTAAATAATTCGTCGGCTAAACGGAGGGATTTCGAAATAAACGCTGTTTCTTAATTAAATCTGAACGATACCAAACCGCTGTGCTACATTCCCTAAATCGTACTTGAAAGGAAACATTATAAACCGCCTCCGTAACCACGAGCGAACGCCTTCTCGTGGAAAACAACCTCTCGAGGCCGAGCGTGATCTCTCGCTGGATGACGCAACGCAGTTTTTGCAAGGAATACGGCATACAGACCGACAAAGTGACTTCGTACTGCATCGGAATACGCGATTTAATCTTCCGTGATCGTTCTCTCTTGCGTTTCGTCCGTCGAACGAACTTGCGACCGATGGGACGTAATCGGCAGCGATATACGCGTCGAGACGCCGGCGATTAGACGATGAATAATTGAGCGAGTTTTCCAGGATTCTGTCTTTGACACCGAACACTCGTTTCTAATGCGACCTTATTTCTCGTGTCATCGCTGCTTATAGACTGCGCATTGCGTACAATAGTTACGCGCGAATGTTACACCGCCGATGAATACCCGAGGCGCTGTTTGTTTTAGTCATCTCTTTTTTTACCTCTTTACGATCTTAATGACAGAGCAAGAAACGTAATGAGGTAATGAGAAATACTTTCATGAACATGTACAAGCATGTTACAAAGCATGTTTGTTGAGTAAAGTCCAAGCTGAATTGTCAATAATAATACCACGGTGCGAACAATTGAATGCAAAATAGAATTATTCAAAAATCGTATGAAGGTTGCATAAATCAATACTGCCGTTGGCATAACGATTAAACGTACAAAGTACAATATTCTTTTTTCCTTCGGTTTTTGAACAAATACATTGCAAATGAGTTATCTCTATAAATCAGAAGATTTATACATACAGATATTGCATAAAATAAAACTTTTAAATAGCTAAAGGGAAAATTCTGCAAATTCCTTTCTCTTCGTAGAATCAAATTATCCAAATTATCCAATCTATCCTTTTACAAAACTCATTTTATCGAATCATCCCCATAACGGAGCTCGACCTCGAGGGAACTCACGACTGACCGAGAGTAAACAAACGCGTGCTTTTCTCTTCGATTGTCGGTAAGACGCGTCCGAAAGAGCATCGAGGGAAGAATCGATCGCGTACCAGATGGCTGGGTCGTGTCCCGTGCCATTTAATGGTCGAATAAATCACGGGATTCGTGCGTTCTGAGGTGAGGCAGAAGTGGAGCGAGCAAAGAACCGAGCAGTGGCCAATGTCAACCGACTGGTTCTTCATAGACGACGCGTTTCCTTTTTGCACGAGGTGAACCAGAGAAATCGCGGGAACAAGAGATCGAGATGCATTTCCTTATGGGGCCTGCCAGGTCTCTGCGATGCCTCGTGATCACCATGACCGTCACGGTCGCCCGTATCGGCCGATCTCACGGCGATCTCCTTTTCCCGCCACCGAATCCTCTGCCTTTTCCTGCTGCTCGCTAACTTCTTTCGCTGCTCCTTTAAACGACGCCGAGAGCTTCGTTCGTTTATCAGGCTACCTTTCCCGTTGCCGACTTTTCTTCGTTCGAACGGACACAAGCGAAGCAGAAGAGACCGTAAAGAAATCAGAGCTCGGTGGTGTTGGTAATTT
Organism: Euglossa dilemma; assembly: GCA_002201625.1. Taxonomy (NCBI): domain Eukaryota; kingdom Metazoa; phylum Arthropoda; class Insecta; order Hymenoptera; family Apidae; genus Euglossa; species Euglossa dilemma. Next base: position 367,236 of record NIJG01000132.1, on the reverse strand, counting down.
GTTTAATTAGCGTCGTTTCGTTGAGACGAAGGTTCCTATAGTCTGACGACCGGATACGACAGTCTGCAGGAATAACAAACGCGAAAAGAAAGGTCAGCAACGGGTGGACCGAAGAAGCATACAAGTGAACAGGCGAAAATAGACCCTGGCCACCTATGCCAATGACCCATATTCCCTCTATTCTCGGCATGCCGCGAATTAAACTTCGTCGTGGTAATGCCACATGCTCGGGATCGCGACCATCGCCGTTGGCCCTCTTCATATCCGCTTCGTCCTAATCCCCGCAGAGTTCACAGTTACTCACCAGACGCTTCCTAATTTAGAAAATCCAACGTCGAGCCTTCGCCGTACGATGCACGGTTCGCGCGACAACGTTTACGCAGCCTGTTTTCGCATTTTGGTAAAATCGCCGTGTCTTCGATGACGCAACCCGGCGTTCTCGTTTGCATGGGAACAACATTTAGAAATTTCTGCGTCGCATGCTTGGCCTGAAATAAAAATGAGCAAGGTGAGGTGTAACGCGGTATCGCCGGCCGCGACATATCACCGCCAATCTTAACGCGCCTGTCACGCCGCGACGTACTCACGAATATTATAGTCGATGTTTAACAAATTCGCAGAAAGTGAAGCGATACCGATTCGTGACACTAAGGAAAGCGACTTGAACGGTGAACTTGAATCGTTGCGTCAGAATCCTTCGGTATTGCCTGGTGACTCAATAGTGCGTGAATCATGGTGGTTAATCGGGGAAAAATTCGAGTTTTCCATCATTCCCGGTTTAAATTTATTACTTTTCCCACTGTCTGACCTGTGAACAAATTTCCTGTAAACAGGCTTGACTTTTAATGTTTAAAACGTATGAATGAAATATTATAAAGCGAAGAAAGAACGAGAAATGCTGATACGACAGGAAGGGATCAACTGTCGATCAGCTTTAAAAATACGCGAGCACTACGCAGATTCTAATTCTACTCGTGATCTAAATTCTATCAGATTACCTGCATGACATTTGCAAGGGACGACAAATTGACAGAATAATTAAAAACATCTGTCTGCCTTCGCTTTGCGATCACGATATAAATCATTGTCCTCTTTTTCAGAATGCAGCTCACGTCATGTTGCAGATGTTACTCGCTGAAAGCGGGGACGCTGTTCACTGGGATATTGGGCATAGTAAGTACGATACAAATCTTTGTAATTTAAATTAACCGAAGACCCAGTCTGTAATATGCTTCTTTCGTCGTTGAACAGATTTTATCGATCATCTCGTTGATCTTGATCTTCACTTTGAACGTCGAATGGAAGACGATACTGATCGACGTAGTGGACCAGAACATCGTCAGGATCATTTTCGCGATAAACCTGTGCATGACGATCCTGATCTCGACGCTGCTTATAATAGGCTCCTTGAAGGTAAAGTTATTTCTTGATCAATGTTGTTAGCCTTACCGTACGAGTCTAAGGAATGAGAATTAATTAGCCTCTTATTGCAGAAAAATACGTTTATGATGTTACCATGGGTGGTTCTGGGTTTAATCCTAGTGATCGGTCTATTGGTAAGCGTCATCTACACATCCATCATGTTCTTTGTGAATAGCGAGACGATAAATGGAATTCTGTGGCTCGTCATTGGCTTCGTAGCCATTGGTGAGTAGTGTCGTTTTATGTTCTTTTATTTACACTTTTATATCCTTGATATACCGCATACGTTTTTTATCTTCTAATCTTAATTTAACCTTCTCTTTATTCTTATATATTTATTCGAATTCCCTTTTACTTCTATGAAAATATAAAAAATGGTTAAAAGAACGTTTAAATGTCCGTCGTGGCTATATCTAAGTTTGTGTTAGTAATTCATATAAAATTCACATTAACGTTTAATGTTTTTTCAGTGGTCTACACATACTTATGGCTGGTAGTGTACAGTTACTTCCAACAGCTGAGGTACGATAAAATGAACAGCAGAATTGGCCCATACGGAAGGCCGTATAATTATCGACGACCTTGAAATAAATCGGTGATTTCGTGAAGGAAAACACTCGTGAGGTTTCTCCTTCGCGAACAGATTGGACTGTTTTTTCTTTTAATCGATAAGAAAGAACCTCATTGGCGTGGAAGAACAGTCTAATTACCTCGGGAGGAGTTACTTAAAAGTTCAATTAGGATATTCGCACCAAAGCACAAGGCATTGCCTTTCGAAGATAGAGGATTTATCGTGTTTATAAAGCAAGACTAATCGTCAAAGAGTAGATTAGAATATATTTATGGCACCAAGATGCTCCCTCGAATGATAATCGATATCTTCTTCTATAACTATATTCAACTTATTTTTAACATTCTCTTTTGCGTAAGAAGTAAATACGAAACTTTTCTAGATAGATCACTGTATTTATATAAACTACACTTCGTTTAAATTGTCTACCTCTTTTTTACTTTTTTTAAATAAAAGCTGAATCGTTAAAAAAATAAAAATTGTACTTATGAAATACTTCATAATTCCCTTTGATAAAGTAAAATCACTTGCATCGAGAGTTTAGGACTTTTAGTTATATCTAGCACATCGTGAAAGAAGAAACGAATTTATGTTCAAAAGATACGCACCCCTTTTTCATTCTGTATACGAATTTCTAGCTAATGTATTAATAGTATAATACACCTCGACGACTCGCATAATCCACAAAGATATATAGTAATGAAACGAAGAACGACCATCGTTCGAGGGTGCAAGCACGATTACGAAACGCGCTTCGTTTCAAGCGGAATCGCGAGGGAGGAACGCATTTTCTACTCGGAAACCGACACTGCCGGTTCGCCAGCACGATATCAAAAAGGCGAGGCTGATCCCAACCGGGACGCAAATAGATTCCATTTTCAAGGATAACGAAAATGTTAAGCGTATGCAAAAATATACGTGTTGCCACAGCGCGAGAACCAGTCACTCCTACGCAAGGTTAACGACTGACTTTATTTATTTTCCTGACCCCACTTTTACTCTCTTCTACTCGTCTTTCTACCCGCGTAAAGATCTGCCATTTGTAACTATTGTTACGGACTATGAGAAATAAATTATTCTTTGTTTGTAGTTCCTTCTTCATTTATCCTTACTTCTTCACCCGCTTCGTTACATCCCCTTCTTAGAGTCAGATTCTCCTGTAGAGTGTATTTTTATATTTATGTGCGATTACTCGATAAATGGATTCAGCATTTGTTCGTACCAGTTCTCTAAATTCTCTCGGATAAGCAAAGAAAGCGAGGCAGCAGCGAGACCAGTAGTGTGACTGTCGCAACCAAAGTCCGTCTGCAATGAAGCTCTCCGTGACACGCGTGTTTTGTTTCTAGGAGATAAATTTCTGCAGACAGCAATATTGAATATTATATAAATTATTCATCAGTTCCGTGAGTATAGGTCAAAGATAGAATTTTATTACGAGAAACATACTGATCGATTTTCTTATTCGCGATACGTACCCGAGGGAACGGAAACAGCCACTAGGGTGGGACCAGCCGAGTATTAGTTGTGCATAATGCTTGTCCTTGAACTCGAGAAAACCTTCCATGCCGCAGAGAAGAACTTTCCATATAAAAAAAGAACATTATATTTAACAAAATAAAAAGCGGGAATTTAAAAAATTCAAAAAATCTTTTCTTACCTTGTTCCATCATTAAGTCTCGCGTTTGATATGGAAACCCAGCTGCCTCGATATCGATGAGATCTTGTAGAATTGCAGAGCAATAAGAGAGTATTAATTCAGAAGATGGAATACCTTGGTCGCATTTCAACTGAAACAGAATGAATTTCAGTTAGTAAAGAAAAGAATATATAAAGCAATAACGTGGATAAAAAACAGTAATACTGACCACTTTAGCAATTTGAACGATCAATAATCGATGAGTAAGAGGGTACCCTCTAGCGGGTCCTCGAGTCGCCAATATCTCGACGCATAAATCAGGAAATCTGTGATTCGAATTCAATTTATTCCGAACGATTTCAGCGAGACATCGATCACTTTCTTCCTCCTTGGGCGCTCCTTGCATTACTAAGTTTCGTATATCTTGATAAGATAATTCGAGATTGACCCACCCCTTCTCTAGGGCACCGCGACGCCATGATATTGCTTTCATCCATAAAACAGGATAATTTATCGTTTCGTGCACTACAATGAAACAACTTCGCTTTGGTATTTAAAAATAAAATTTTTCGATGTATAGCTCATTTAATTTCCTTACATAATTGGACATTTTCGTTATTTGAATTAATGTTCTCTAATAGGAATCGTCTTGTCGAATCACAAAGCTTTAAAATCCTTATAAATCCATTTCGTTGCTCACTATCGAGCCATTGAACATTTTCATGAACGAAGATAGCAGCCACGTTAGCTATTTTCGAAATAATAACGCTGTTACATTTTATTTAATACGTAATAACAATAATACTCGACAAAATTATAATATACAACACTTCTGCATTACCTTCGATAATTGTTAAAGATAAAGTAACATCGGCATTCATTTGACGAGGTCTTTGATGGATGTATTCGACCACTTTAGACAACGCGAGTAATGTATCTTCTATAATAAGTACAACTTTAACCTCGAAGTATAAAACTGGGTAAAAGTTGAAGTAGTTCATGTGATTAAGTAAAATTAAACAAAAAATTCATGAAGAAAGTTCTTCGTGGATTACCTTAATTACAATGATAAATAATAAAGTAGTTTACTTAACGGGTCGAATTGAATAAAAATCACAAAGAATTCGAAAATCTCTACCAGTCTCACCAAAATCCGTAGATGCAAAATTGCCATGATTCGATGGCGGGAAACTGCAGAAGAGCAATACCACCCAAACAGTGGTGACACCTCCAAGTATTTCCATGTAGCTTGTTCGCAATTCTAAAGAAGCTGAATCCCGGTTTCCCGCGATCTTTATAGCTACAGCCCCCACCGTCGTACCCCATACGTCCACGCGATTTTAACAGAATTAAAATCGAACCAGTTCCTCTTCGTCACGTACACCGGAAATGCGGCCACTTTTCTTCATAAGGATCGACGTGTCGAATCCTCGAGGGTACACTTGTAAATGAAATCGGTTTCGAAAACCACTCGTGGGTGTTTGATTAACATTCGATAGGACAGAAGAAAGTAAACAAAACGAATGGTCGATGATCGATCTTGATTAACGTGAGACTGCGGTGAGGAAGACATCTGTTTTATTGACAGAAACATTTACAGTATAAAGTGCATTTCTTGGATAATTCTCAGGAAACGATTTTAGACTGAGCTTGAAAATAATTTATGCAAAATTTTAGAAGCAGTCAGGATGAAAAGGATCCACATAATCGCCGGAAACGCAACCAATTATTCCGTGACCTAATCTCAGACACTTTCCTGTTTTCTTCTTGGTCTATAAGTACAATAATGACATGCGTTTATTACTTTATCGCTTAGAAAAATGATAAAACAGGTAACGATAAACTTACAATTTGATACTCTAGTTGACAAATCTTATTATCAATATTATCCGAATTATCTTCCATTGATTCAATCTAAATTTCGATAGAAACAGAGACATATAGTAAGAAATCGATAATGCAGATCTTTATTCAAGTTGAAAGAATTAATATATTTTTTACCAGATTGGGATATCTACGTGTCATGATTATGGGAGCTTGGACGTCATTCATTGATTCTCGTGATTCTACTTTCCTCGATACAGTCTTCATTGCAAGAGCCGAAATCATAATTAAAATGACGAAACAAATGAAGTTCGGCATCCTTTACAGAAAATAATCATTTTACATAACTATATTCGATATAAAAATGAATAGAATTAGAAAAAATATTAAATGATTCCATCAGTTACAGAAAAGTAGATAACTTACATGTTAAAAATTTATTTGTAAACTCTCCTTTGAACGAGAAGAAACATAAAGGAGAAACGTTACACTGTCGTTGTCCTAGCTACAGGCATCTTTTATATTCGTCAAGAAGCCAACCAATTTCTTTTCGATTACAAAAAGGTTTCGTCCCTTCTTTTTATACCATACAAATTACGACATACCAGTATTTTTAATGTTAAATAAATAGAGATAAAATTATGAAAAAAAAATAAAAGTTTATAATTAAAAATAGAAAAACGTTAATATTTCAATTGTTAAATTTAAATTTGATATTTAGCA
>NIJG01000132.1:337381-360654 GCA_002201625.1 Euglossa dilemma | reverse complement strand
TATTAAAAGACAATATTCTTTCTAATGGATTTCTATTATTTCATTTCTCACATTTAATTATTTCTTATTTATTAGTCTTTTGAATGTTAATATGATTTACAACTAATTTATGCATTTCAATTCATACAACTTAATTACTATGTCACAAAAATATATAAAAATAAATTTTAATTGTAAAGAAAGATTTTATATATTCAGAGAATTAAAATCATGTCAGTATATCACCAGTCTTTCGTAATCACTTAAACTTCTTACATAAATTACTAATGTATTTTCAATTAGATCTTGCAATGTTTCAATAGCAAGAATATACATATATTCATATGTATAAATAATTTATATGGATAATTTTACCAACTTAATGTGTGATGTAAGTACAATAAATGTACTATACAATTTCATCACATTTATCTTCTTTGTATTCTAATGAAACATATTTAAATGTTGGTCTCAAGAAATAATATGAAACTAAAAGTTACATATTTTAATGGAATATAAGTAAACAAATATAAAATAATCATATCCAAAACGTATCATAAAAAACAAGTATGCAATACAAATTATTATATGATATAGAAACTATATTTGCTACAATTAATATGATTGTAATTATGAATTTAAGTACATGACTTATAGTTTAATGAATCATTACATAAGGCTTCTAGAATATCCCCTTTCTAATGCCATATATAAATAATAGAAAATACTAAATAATATTCATTAATAATCTGTTTTGCTTACACAATTCCAACACAATCAGTCTACAACAGATCTGAATAAAAATATTAACAATACCCTTTCATCCTTGAAATTCTTATCATAAATGCAGTAAAAAATAGCTTATTTGCATTTTCTATGATGATTTAAAACTTTCTTCAGTGATATAATCTAAACATAATCTAGAAATAATTTAAATCCTGAATCATGAACGATTACGTTGATCCATATTAACATTCAAATCATTTTCAACTTGGAGTCTCAATCCTAAAGCAGAAATTAGAATGAACACCAGAATTGGTATACGGTAACGAGATTGCCAACTAAGTTTGAGCATAAATATCAAACCACGGTGAAATATACCACCATTGCCTAAGAAAGCTTCAGATGTTGCTGGTTTCATAATTATAGTAATCATACTAAAATCGATTATGATTTTTATAACTGATGCTCCTCTTCGGTGAATTAATTTGAAATGAAGATAAAAATTACAATAGTTTCAAGTCAGTCATTTCCATACTCCAATGTAACCTATGTAAAATACAAATTACATACATTTTAAATATCAACAATATGAATATACTTATCAATTACATTTATCAAAAAATAAATGTACTTTTTAAAATATATTACCTCTTATTGGACAAGTTAACCTTCACAAGAAAATAGTTTCATATGTTACATATCCGTAACTAACAAATAGCCATTAAAAGCATTTAAACATCATACTGTTTTCAGTAGATTTTTCGAGAAATGTCGTCTCGTAGAGGTTAAAACTTAAAACACACTAACGTTCTGCGACCAACACTTTTATGCTGCTTATTGGTTATTGAAGTTGTTGATATTTATTACTCTGACTTATCAACTTGCCTTCAAAGCAAAATAATGCACTTGTGAGAATTTTTATTCAAATGTAAATTTGACAGATTTGTTACATCAAATGACTTACGGTATCGATACATAACCGATAATTCAATATGACTTCTCAAATTTTTAAATATAAGGCGGGAAATTTGTCTAAATATTTTCTACACAAACAGATAATATGGTCTTCTATATTCTATAAACAATAGCAAGAAAGGATTGATAGATATATATTTTCCAAGACTTTATTCGAATTATATGTAAGAAATATTTGATAATGATCATAATAACGAATTAAAGTAATTATTACTTAAATAATGCTAATATTAAAAATACTTGATTCTAACAAATTAAATTTTTAAACTGATAATTAATAACTTGATAAAACTCGAAACAAATTTGAACAAGCGCCGAAAGTTTGCTCTGCCCTCTGTAGTGCCAATTATCAATGCACATAGTTGGCGATCATTGGTGGGAGACAGAATAAGCATACTCTAGAAGTAACATTACCCAACAGTTAGTAAGGCATTTGTAGTCATGAATATCAACTTCGAGGGAAAACGTATTCTCGTAACAGGAGCTGGACAAGGTATGCTATAGATCTAACATGATATACATAATCCGATGTAATCTCAATTTTTTGATATCCGTTTAAGTTTGATTTACATATTAAGGCGAAATAAATGTATTTAAAATTTTGTTTTAATCTAATTGTATTTTCGCACAGAGAGGGAATTTAAATTGAACCAATCAAAGACAGTCTTCTATTTTTTTACTAGACAAACGTAAATCATGATAAAACTTATCTTAGTATACTTCTAGAATACTTATCTCCGGATAACTTTGTTGAATAAATATCAAATAAAACTCGATATTATTAGTAATTAAATATATTGCAGCGAAAATATTCTAATTTAAATTTCAACGTTTCACATTATAGTATCCTTTTCAATATTCTAATAACTTTTGTTTACTTTTCATTATCTTTCTCGTAAACATCATTACCCTTTAGTTAAATATTTACTCTTAGTTTACGATCAACTGAATTAGTAACGAAAAAGTTTGTGACAAAATATTTTAGACAATTACCTTAGATTGATAAAGTAGAAATATTTCAATTACGCTGTGACATCTTGTTACATCGTAAATCACATTCGTTCATACTCGTTCCATGCGAGACGTTTGCATCAATCATTGTTGTTTCTTAATTCTCCGTGGAGAGGAAATTATCAGTTTAACAGGTTAAATGTTAAATCATAGGCATCGGCAGACAGCTGGCTCTTCACCTCTCCAAGTATGGAGGTCAGGTCATAGCACTATCGAAGACGCAAAAGAATCTGGATAAGTTGCGTGTAGAAGATCCTCGTATTGATACTATCTGCGTCGATCTTAACGACTGGAACAACACCAAGAAAGCCGTTGAAAGCGTATTACCGATTGATCTTTTGGTGAATAATGCAGGCGTTGCGTGCCTTAATTCTTTCTTCGATACTACTGTGGAAGATTTTGATTTGACTTTCGCTGTGAATGTAAGAGCTGTATTGAATGTCTCTCAAGTAGTCGCGAAAAATATGGTCAAAAGGAAAGTTGGTGGTAGTATTGTTAATATATCTTCGCAAGCTAGCCAGGCAGCTCTAAAGGATCATTCTGTCTATTGCGCTTCCAAGGGAGCAGTAGATGCGTTATCCAAGTAAGATTACTTCTCTTATTTATTTCAAGATTTATCGATATATCTACAATTTGTAGAACACGAGCAGAAATTGATTCTCCAAAAATTTAAATTACAGCTATCTATCACGTCACACGGTATAAATGCAATCTGTTTTACCTACCGTGTTTTAACAACAACCGATAACACGATGATCCATTATGAAAATTGCACTTATGATATCTAACATAAATTCAAGACAATCGATATTCTTTTCCAGGACAATGGCTCTCGAACTTGGCCCATATAACATTCGAGTGAACACGGTAAATCCTACTGTGATTATGACAGAAATGGGAAAACTGGGCTGGACAGAACCGGAAAAAGCAAACACTATGTTAAGCAAAATACCATTAGGTCGATTTGGTGGTAAGTACTCGTTTGATTGTGCAAATCAAATTTTCGCTAATTACATTTTATAATTCTATTGTTGTGTTTATAGAAGTGTCCGAGGTGATCGATGCTATAGTATTTTTATTAAGCGATCATAGTTCAATGATCAACGGAGTTACTTTACCAGTGGATGGTGGATTTCTGGCTACGTAAATTGGAAAACGTATAATCATTATCGTTTATAATAAATCGTCTGTAATTCTAGAGTTTAAAAACAATATTATTGTTCAAAAATTTCGTATCGCGGGAAATATCATAAAAGGATATGGAAACATTTTTAAAATAAAAGATATTCTTATTTTTCCTATAAAATTTTGGTTTAAAAGCACTATTTTAAAAACTGCTTTATGCTTCAAGGTCCATGAAAATTTCATCAAGAAGCACGGAAAGAGGATAAACGAAAACTGCGTGGATCGAGGATAAAATGAAAGAGAGAAAGGCGAACATAGTTACTCGTTTATCTCGTTTAATTTAAAAAACGCTTCGTTTCTTCTTTTTTTATTATTTAACTAGAATTCGGCGAGCAGACGGCAGGGAACGCTGTGAAACGGTAGAACGCTCGTCGTGAAAGAAAACTCGTTATTTTCTGAAAATATTTGAAACGAGGCGTGGTACCGTTTCATCGGGGTCCCCCCGCCGCTGCCATTTCCGGTCTAAAACAAACGTTTCGTTTTTCGGCTCTTCCTAATCGGTAATTATTTGAATATCCCTACAATGAACATAAAGTGGCGGAGAAAAACGCGAAATCAGACTGCCTGCACGGAAGGAGACGTTCAAAATCGATCAGAGGCGTTGCGTTTGACTTGATTCACGCCTCCTTTCGCGATCAACGTTACGAGCGAAGCATTTCCGTTGAAATTAACCCTTTATGTAAGTAATCCTTAATCGTATTAGAAGACAATCATTCCGCAATCGTTTGACCGAATATTTCGTAAATTAAAAAANAACAAACCAAAAAGAGAGAGAGTAAGAAAGAAACGAAGAAAAAAGATATAACAAATAAAATGGATCGCTTAGTTTTTTTTTTTTACGCTTTCCTTAACAGTTATATACCGTCTCTCCGTGTCATATAAAAAAATGAATTACAGCTCTTCGAGTGTCCTTCGTAGACATCAAAAAATACTTGATTACACGTTGCAGATTAAGAATCGCTAGTCTACAATTCGACAGAGTACAAGTATTAAAAGCGACCAACACGTAGAAACGCTGTTTCCTCGGTGCACCGTCGACACGCTACTCGGGAGAATCTCCGGAGTGTTCGATGGTTATTAAATAGCTGCCTATTTTGATTATTCTTGTTATTCGGAGAATCGTGTGTGTCCTCCTCGTTGACGCGCCGCTCGCACGGCCGTATTCCCATCATACATAAAAGATTAACTTCAAGTCACATGCGTCCGGCTACCACAAAAAAAAAGAAAAAGAAAAAAAGAAGAAGAAGACGAAAAAAAGGAAAAAAGGAAAAAAGAAAGAAGTATGAAAACAACGGAAAAAACTCGAACATCTCACGCAACACTCGCCGCGTCGTCTCGATTCGTACACTGATAGACGAACAAGCAAACGGACAACGACGGTCATAATTTTTTTTTCTTTTTTTTTTTGCTTTTTTTGTTTTTTCCTTTTTTTACAATTGCACTTCAGTTTAGGAGTTAACGAACTCACATCAAGAGTGTCGAGTAATGCAAGCTTAATTTTCTTAATTCCCGATCGACCCACCAGAGCGTCCGCGTCTTTCCTCCGACGGATGTCGCCACCGGTAGAACCACGAAAATGGCCGATTCTCCGACAACAACGGGACAAAGAGAAAGAGAGAAAGAGAGAAAGAGAGAAAGAGAGAGAAAAAGAAAAAAACGAACGTTTCTTTCACCGTGATGTTTCTCAAGAAAGAACGGAAAGTAATGCGCTAGTGGGTCGACGTTCCAGCCGCGAACGATAGATTAAATATTCGCAAATTTATACGTTTTTCTTTTCTTTTCTCGTCGCTCTTACACGATATAATGATAAACCGTTCTTTTCTTTCTGGCATTTTCTTTCTCGAACCGCAGATATTCGACCGACCGATACTCAAAGCGCAGGCCTACTATTTTGATTTGCTTTCATCATTTATGCTTCTTTCTTTTTCATTTCGACCTGTACGCTCTTGCCATCCTCGAAGATCGTAGGTACACGGACAAGACGAGACACACGACGACGAGAAACTAAGAAAGAAACGTGTGGCGAAAGCGTCGTGGTGTTTAATATCGTGTTTATGTCTACAGCGAGAATTCGAATCCAAGGAGCAAACGGAGGAGGGTCCTTAGAAACGCAATCGAATGACACTTTGTCTCGTTTACGTTCGCCGTTCCGGCTAGGCGTTTTCCCCCTCAAACTCCTGCCAACGGATTAAACTCGACGATTAAATCCGTGGGTAGCCTAGACGTTTAGTCGATCAGTTAGCCGCTCGTGCTTTTCATCAACCTACAAAGAAAGAAAACGTTGAATGCAGGCAAAGGCCGAATCTCAAAGATGGCAAGAGTTTTTTTTTTTGTAGTTGTTGTTGTAGTTGGTAGTTGTAGTTGTATGCGATGAAGGAAAACGGAAAAAAATTCGTACTAGAATGCAAAAACGAAAGCCAGGAATTATCGTATGTTTTCCTCCGCGTTTCCACTCGGCCACACACACTGTGAATGACCTTGCACATACACGCAACGCGAGTCATCCGTGAAGAAGCTGTTCCTCTTTCTCTCGATATTTCTCAACCACGCAACCACCACTGTGATCCCGTCAGTCTCTCGCTCTCTTCCCATCGCCTCTTTCTCCTTGGCAGAAACGAGAACAGCGGATACGCGAGTACAACGGAAAGATAAAACGGTGAAACGGGATAGAGAAGGAGGATATAATAGCAAGCCTGAAGCAGCTCGACTCCCGGTTAAAAACGCTTCGCTTTGTCTCTCCTTGCATGTATAGTACACAAAGGCAGTTATTATAATACTCTTTGTCGGTATTGCTTTGTTCCTTCGGACATTTCTCCTAATTTCTTTCTCTCACTCTTCCTCTCGCATATATCGTCACGCATACCTCGTCTGCATGCACTAGCTGGCTAGTAGTATACAGTTCGAATTGGTTTTCTCGTCAACCATTATTACACGATCAGAGCTCCGTCATTCGCGAGAACATACACACGCATACATACATACATACGTACATACATCGTTCACGAGACTTATAGCTATTTTCCCCTTGGATAGATCATAGTTAATTGTATATACATATACAAACCGTTCGCACAGTCGATATACAGTTTTCGGTTATTAGTATACTTAAAATACGATTGATCGCGAATTATACCTCAATGCCGTGATCGTCGTGACGCCTCGTCGATGAAGGTCTTCGTAGACGCTTCCCTACTCGAACCAGAGGACCAGTTTACGCGTGTTCTTTTTATTCTGCTCTTGCTTTTTTCTTTCCCTTTCCTTTCTTTTCTTTTTTCTTTCCGCGGTTCTCCGTTTCATGAAGTCTCGTGCGAATCCGACAGACTCCTTAGACTCTCGAGAAGACAAAAGAAGAAGAAGAAGAAGAAGAAGAAGAAGAAAAAGAAGAAGAAGAAGAATACGAAGAAGGAGGAAAAGAAGAAGCACCGCTAGGCCGAGCGAAATCAAGCGCGCACGATCTTTTCTCTTTACCATTTCTGTTTTTTTTTTTCTTTTTTTTCATTCTTCCTTTTGTTCCTTAACTTCGATTCGAAGGATCGTCCATTTTTTGCTAGATCGGTGACCAATTTGCGCCAACGTTCAAATCTCTCATGCAAATGTTAATTCAAAGTAGAATCAAGATAATAAACTCGATTAGACGCGTTTCTTTCCATCTTTTTCTTCTCTTTCCCGCCGTCTGGCACAAATTGTCTCATCTAGTGAAAGGAAAAAGAAAAAAGAAAAAAGTAATCGGTATATGTATAATATATATATGCTGGCGCTCCTCTTCTCGCACTAGCATCGATCATCCCGAGAAGACTCGTGTTACTTTCTCGCAAAATTCTCGATTCTAAATGTCGCGTGGATGGTCAAGGAGGAAACGACGAATCGTGACAAGATTAATTCCGCGCGTGTATCATTCAGTCGTGGGAGAAAAACGCAAGGGCTTCCGCTCGCGCTGGCAGTGTTTGTTTCCTCTCTAAGATAAAAACTCGAGAACGATCTTTGATTCAATGGCCAACGGCGAGAATTATCGCTTTGCAACCTAACGATCAACGAAATTATCTCCGATCTCGTTTCACAGTTTCGAAACACTCGTATAACCCGTGATTTTGTCACGAATCTCAGGCATTTCGATCTAACCCTGACTAACCGAACGTGGATGAAGACCGAGTAAAATGAATCACGTGTGTTAATTGGAAGAAATGGAAGTGTTAATTAATTATCGAACGACAATCGCAAAGGTCTAATTATCACCTTACATGAAACGAAATCTTAAAACGGTATAAAGATCACCGCACGGTACTTGTTAATCGAGTCCCTAATAATATCGATATAAACGTAATTCGAATGGACCTTATTCGTAGGAATTTCAAATCTCCCGCCATAGAAACGGACAATCGTTGATCCTCTGCGCGTGCATAGAGCGATCACTATAACAAAAAAATAAAAGGAAAAGGATATAATTCTTTAACAATTCGGATCTCCATCGATTGCGATGTTAGAATCAACAAGAAAGAAAAAAGAAACAACAAAAAGAAACGAAAAAAAAAAAAATGCCAATAGAAACCTGGAACGTTTATAAACATAACTATATTCATATTCAAATCACAATTTCCCTTTCTAAAACGCACGGAACAGACTTAAAAAGGAAATAACGATACAAGGTTTAAGGTCACTTAAAATTACGCCTGCCTTTCTCTATGCATATAACCCGATAAACGATAATCGATACAAGTCTTTTGAAGTCTACATAGAAACTTAGTCGCTTAATAAACAAAAATATACTCTTAAGTCGATCTTTTCCTTATTCTAAAGCTTAATCGGGTGGAACGCGAGCGCAGAGGACGCGCCGAAAGTCGAAGGAAACGAAAAGGAACGGAAATGAAAATGGCGGGGAGATCGCGACACTCGGGAGATCATTGAGACGTATTCGTCGTTTCCTTGTTCGATCCTCGAACCGGTGGTATAGTTTTCTTTTTTATCCCGTTCTCATCTCGGGAAGATCGATGCGGCTTAAGTCGTCATTTTATACAAGTCACAACATAGTAAATAGTGTATTGTTACGTGTACGTGTGTGAGTGTAAGTGTGTGATTAGCGATAGCAGCAGCGGTAGTAATGGTAGTAATAGTTGGTAGTAGTTTAATTAGTTAATAGTTAATTGGTAATAGTAATTATAATAGCAATAGTAGTACCCTATGAAAAAAATACATAGAAAAACACGTGTCGGTATAATATATATTTATATATAACCTTCTTTTTTATATCACGTTTTTTTGTTTTTCACCTTTTTTATATGCAATGCGCGTCCACGATACTTTATACAAGACAAAGTCGATCAAGGGAGGAGGTGGGAGGCAGCGGGGAAATGACAACGGGATGGAAGGGGGTGAAAATGGTGAAAATGGCGAAAAGTGAGGTTAGGAAGGCGTGGGAGTATGAAAAGGGGAACACGGGCGATATCGCGGCAGAAGACTCGCTTCGATTTTCACTTCCGTCGACTAATCGCTCGGCTAAACGAAGCGAATGCACGATTGCAGCCTCGATTTGATTCAAATTTTGTAAGCAACACACGCTCGCAAGGCGATACACGCGAAATAGTACGTTCCACTGAAAATTGCATGGAAAAATTTATATCTAGAGTTTCGTGTCTTCTTATATGCTAAATTAGGAAATTAAGAATCGCGTTAAACTACGGTTCTTGAATTCGAGCCCTGATAATATCAAAGTTTAACATCGAATTTAAATCGTGGTCAATTTTCTAAATCCGCGATTGAATTGCACTGTACGCTTCTAATATAGCGAATGTAATAACGTAAAATATAGGATTTAAAAAAAAAACGATAATATGAAGAAAATTATGTATGAAAAATTGCTTCTAAATTTGTCACGAGTAAGATAGCGAGAGTTACGCGAGCGAACATAGATAATTTCGAGATAATTGAATTTAACGAAAAAAAAGGTTGTACGTAAACGTAAATAAAAACTGAAATGATCTGCGCTGTCAAGCGATACGTGTCTATGAATACATGAGGACGCATGCATGTATGAACAAAATTTCAATCAAATCAGTCCGCGCAAACCGTTTTTATGCACACCGCCGTAAATCAGTCGTTCCCGGTGAGTTTCGTCTGAAACAAAAAACAATATTTCCTCCTCGAGAACAATCGGCTATCAGGGAATCTGTTTCCTCGCGTTTTTCCCGGACACTATCTTCCCCCTTACGCTAAATTGCTACAAGTCGCATGTTCGAACAAAATTTCGAGAATCAAGGCAATTGTTCACGCTCGAGAGAAACCCGATTCCCGGCGAATTTCTCAACGTTATTACAACGCGGTTATCGAGTCTCCTAACGAGTCCCTTCTCTCCCCGCCGCATGCCCGAAACTTCCGACGATCTCGATTTTTCGGTTAGAAACATCAGTGAAGGACATCGCGACTATAAAGCTTAAATATGCCAGAAGTTATCATGCGGCGGGAAAGACGATACACGAGCCAGGTTCGTGCACCAACACGACCGTTTCCCTCGACGGAAATTCGAGATTAATATCCTCTCCCCTCTCCACCGCCTGGAATTTCGTTTTTTTTTAGCAGGCGAATTTTTTCGCATATATACTTACACGTGAATCGAAACGCAAGCACGCACCGTGGTACAGAGAAAAAATGGACACGGGTAAAAGTTTGATGCCGTCCAACGTCGATCTTTCCGTTTTCTATCCTTATTTTATTCTATACATCCTCCTGCATCGTCGCGCGAATCCGTTTCTATCTCTCTCTTTTCGTCGATCGTCACTATAGAGGGCACCAAACTCGCGGGACACGCTCACCTCTCGCTCCCGTCCGGTGAGAACGTTAAGAGTATCACGGTAAAAAAAGAGGAAAAAAAAAAAAAGGGGACGAGCAGCGAGACGGGGAGAGGAGAGACACTAGCCGACGAATGATTTCGTTCTCTTAACCCCGATCACTCGTTTCTCCGAGCAACGATCGCGCCTCCTCCGTCCGAACCGATCCGATTCGCGATTCGACGACTTTGCGCGTAAAAAAATGAAATATGAAGTAGAATAAAAAAAAAAAAAAAAAAAAAAAAAAGTCGAAGTTCGTGCACGGACACGAATTGTACAGTACGCTCGATCGATATTGGCGCGTCTTAATTGTTCCTTGATTACCCCATTAGCTGGCACAACCGATTTATTAGATTTGCCTTACAGCTACGCTTTAGTCATCCGATTTTTTCTCTCTGTATTTCGGCAAACAGTCATGCTATATACAGGCTCCCCGTGTTCGTCGTCGGCGGTTAGCGCAATGGATCTTAACTCCGGGTGGCTTTTCTAGTGTTCGGCTCAATGGAAATCGGATCGTGCGACCGGTGCGACTTGACTTTCACGTTTCTGTCAGGCTGGTTCCGCGCATGCGTGGCTTTCGCCGCCCGAGAACCATTATCCAGCCGTCGTTGCCGATTTTGTCTATGTACAAATCGTGTTTTAGTGGGATGGGGGATGGGAATGGATGAAGGACGGGGATAATCTACACGTTTATACAGTCGCGCTCGAACCGCCGATTTCCGCGATCCACCATGATCACAATCTCGGAATTAAGACGATCAGCGTGCACAACGGGAGACGGAGGCTCGAGTTCGATCGAGAGGAATGTTAGGCAAGAAAGATAATACGACGGTACCGTAGCAAATGCACGCGTGGTCTCCGATTTGGATCTTTGAAACGAGCACGCGTTAATGGATCGACGAGTATGGAGGATTTCGTCAAAGTCGCAGCGAGGAAGATTACAAGGATCATGATCGAGGTCGCGTACTGTACACTCGCGAGCTATTCTAAGAATCACGGACAGCGCCTCTAAACGAAGCGTCCTTAATACACCGCAGAATTGCGTTGTCCCTCTATTCCTAAAATCCAATCACCCTTCGTGGAAGGATACCTTCGGTACAACGAGTAGTTTCGAGTTTGTCCGTAAACACTGCGCGGACATTGCGATATAAACACACATGTTCACGATTGTCCGGGTACGTACAGTCTGGTTCATTGACTGGTTTTTGTTCGGAAACACGATCGACCCAGGCATCGATCGTTCCACTCGTTGGATGGCGCTTCGCCCTCCTGCTGCTTTGGCAAAGTCGCGTTTCTTCGCTCGAATCTCCTCTCGGTTGGAAACGAACACGTTCCACCTTCTCCATCGCTGCGAGCCACCCTCGATAACGTGATAACGTCGATAACGAAGATCCCCGCGTGGCCAGAGGATAACTCCTCCTCCTCCTCCTCCGCGTGAACCCTCGACGATTACCGATGGACGTACACACACACTGGATATCATCGAGGTCGAGAGTGGATTTGCTTGCTAATCGTCGAGCTTAAGAATCTCTCTCTTTAAGGAAACCATCGCGATGGATATTCGCCGAGAAATTTCGTTTTCGAACAAACGAGAGGTGGACACCTTGTGGAGTGACATCTATCGTCGATCTTGGAAAACCTCTAGCCGGCGTGTCTACGGTTATCGGAGGTCGATACTCTATCGACATTGTCCACGACGATGCTGTCGACGAGATCACTGAGAGAGAGAGAGAGGCCGTCAACGACGCGAACGAAGTCGAAGATGAAAATGAGGAGAAGTCTGCTATTGCCGTTGTTGATTCACTTGTGCTGAACGCTTGCCAGCCTGCCCAACAGGATGGGTGGGGCCATTGCATTGGCGCTTCCAAAATAAAAGACACACAAAACACGGACATTAGCGCGCTACCGTCCTCACACCGTCAAAACACAACCGAAACTTTGCCCTCTCTTTCTCTGCCTCTACCCTCTAGTTTTCCAGCCCGTTTCCGTCTCGTCTCTCTTTCCGTCGCCCTGTCCTGATCCGTTCATCTAACAGCACTCGTGGAAATTTTGATTAATCGACGTGCGTCGCTTTCTATCGTTCCTGTTTCCTGTCTCGGGGCATCGATGTGCCTTCGTTACACGTACATACGTCTGCTTTGTTCGATTACCGCGTTAATTGCGAAGTCGCTTTCGTGTCTTTTTATTTATTTACTTTTTTTTCCCCTCGTCTTTCGTCTTTCTTTTGTTTGCGTTTCGTTCGGAAAAAATCATCTTTATCGACCGACGATCTACGGGAATGTCGCGAGTCTTCTTTAACGATCGGAAAGAAAGGTCCTATTTCCAAGATGGTCGCACGCAGCCTCGATGGCGACCAAACGGGCACGAGGCGAATCGATCGTTTGGAAAGAGACGATTCATGGGATCGAGCGACAGATCGCCGGAACGTTTCTACGCAGCAAAGAGCGTTTTTTTTTTTTCCCAAGAGAACACGTGAAGGGAACACGCGGTATATGTGTGTGTATATGCGAGACGCAGCGACGTGGCAGGATCAAAGGCTTGAAAGCAAGAGACTCGAGAAGCGAGGATTTCGTTTCGACTCGCGACAGGGCTTCGAGAGGTCAGAGAGAAAGATCGCAAGGCGAACACGCTTTTTCGTACTCTCTTTTTATATATATATGTGTGTGTATATATATATAAATGTTCTTAATCCACGATTTCAGTTTTTTCGCCGGTGTCCGCTACCGTGGCACAGGAGATTACTTTCGCCCCCTCTTTGCCTACTTTTGCGATTTAGAATTAGTGTCTTAGCTTTCGGTTACCTGAAAAAAAGTCAACGAAAGAACATAAAGCGGAATTCCAGTGAATCTCGATACCGAATTTCGTATTTTCTTTTTTTTCTTTTTTTTTTTTTGTCTTTTCTATCCCCTTATCTAAAAATTCGCACGACGATCCGTGTAAAAAGCAGAGAAATCGCGCGCTGTCCCCGGAACGCTCGCGCCCGTCTTCGCTAATCTCGAATTCTCCTCTCTCTCTCGAAAAAAAAAAGGAAAAANAGAGAGAGAGAGAGAAAGAAAAGAAAAAAATAACAAAAACGAACAGAAAAAGGAAAGAAACGTGCATACGTGCATGCACAACCCTCGGATATTATCGTTTAAAATATCGGTATACCCAATGCGAGGAATTTCATGGCCGTCGAACGCACTTTCAATTTCCCATAAATATGTTTGCGGCGTTAGAAGTAGAATATACAGAAATGTTTACAGGAGAGTCGTAATCTCTATTAACCCTCAACTTTCCAAGGCTTGCCTTGAACTTTGCATAGCCACTCTTCTCCGATAAAGTCACATACAGCGCTGATGAAATGTCAATCAGTTTGCACAGCTTGAAAAACTGACAATATTAATTGCGAGTGTCATTAATCTGTCGCTGGATTTTTAACAATAACGTTAAACGACGAGTAAACAGTGGAGCATGTAGCTGGAACCGTTTAGCTAACGGTAAATACCGCATCTCTGATAAAGCAATCGCGAAGGATGATTTTTAAATAAACCCCGATCAACGAACTTTGTATTTATCATCCTTGGACAGAGCGCATACTACGCTGTAACAATACATCGCGGAGATAACACGATTTTTATTTGCCGCGACTGTGCTGCCACCTATCGGTCACCGCGAGAAACATCGACGAAATTCCGCCGCGCTTATTGGTCGAATCGTTTCGACAGGAACCCCGCGGAGTTTCGAATGCCATTCCACCGTCGAAGGATAACAATTCCTAATCGAGTCGCTATTTTCGTAGGCATCCGTTGAATCTCCATTGTTCCGTGCACGCTCTGTTTCTAAGAGCACGAACCGAGCTTGAAACCAGGCAGCTTCCTCGTCCCGTTATTATTATTCCCGAGATAATATCGTCGAATAATTAACCTTATTCCTTTACCCGTAAGAGATAAAAACAATCGAAAGTCCCGTTAGCATTTACGTTTGACCTACACGGCTTGACCAGAAACCCACGGCTGTTTGCAAAAGCAAATGTCAGTCCGTTTTACATTTTACATGCTCCATTTGCTTTCCCGTAAAAAATCCAGCAAAGTTTCTTCGAGAATCTACGTCTTCGCGACCCGTCAAGGTGGTGAGTTCAGGGCTAACAGAAAGGCAAGTACGTAAACCAATTTCGATCTTAACCCACTTTTAAGTAAGAAGTATGAAAACGTAATTGTATTTACAGGGAATAATCGTGAAGTTACGAAGCGGCGCGATAACGTGGGTCGAGCAGTTGCCAGGCGCAGTTTCATAACCCTTCTAACCAGGCTTCCCTCACTTTTCCGTTACGCTCCTATTCGCGACACGTGCCGCTGGATATCTCGAGAGCAGAAAGTTCTTTCGTAACACGCGACTCGATTCCCCGGTCGCTTTTCTCCTCGACATTGGGCATCCCGATAGACACGAACGATGCACACAGGATTCGTCAGTCGAGATCGGCCGATACGATACACCGGGTAACAGAGAGAGAGGAGGCAAACAGAGAATCGATTGTTGGTCGATCTCGATCGACGAGTTCGATAGCTATCGTTCGCAACAACACGTTCTCGCACGGCGAATCCGGGACTCGCGTTAGGTGGTGGGGGAAAAGTGAAGACGAAAATTATAGAAGGGATACACCGGCCCACGAGCGTGTGAAGGACAGAAGCCATTAACTGACTCTCTCTGTCGCGCTCGTTCCCGCTTACTTATTATGCAAAATAATATAATACAAAGACGTATATTTTTTGAAACGTGACAAAGGAAAAAAACCATCCCAGTGCACCCGATATAGCAGGCAATTAGATGTCGCATTTGGAAAGAATCTTTTCCCGTTTTCTTTACGTTTCTCTTTCTTCTCTGTCCTTTTACCGTTTGCTCGGAGGAAAGTACAGGAGAAGAAAGCGTTTTGAATCGAACGTAAGAATGGATGAGGAAGAAAAGACCGAGGTAGCAAAGAAACGCAAGCATTCTTTCCAAATGGGATAAAAAAAAGTGCACTCCCTCTCCTCTCTCAACTTCTCCCCAGATCTCCGTCGATCGAGGAAGAACCATGCCACGGTATCAAGACACCAATCTACCAAAAAAGTGACCTGCCAAATTAGAGCTCAATGCAACTAACACTGACATCCATCGTCGATATCTAGTTCGCAAGCATAAGAATCTTTTTACAGCGAATCGCAGTCCGATCGGGAAAACTAGCTGCGCAACTGTTCTCTTGAGTTTATATATCGATTATGAAATATACTCTCGACGCAATTCGTTCATTTTTTTTTTTTTCTCTTCCGGTCTTTACAAAATTCCTCCACGGCGAGAAATCGAGTTTATCATGTCCGTAAGAACTTTTCTCTACTTTTATAATCACACCGGGGGATTCGATGAATGCAAAAGCGAAAAGTAAACGAAAAGAAGGCAAACGTGAGGTGTGTGCAAGCTACGTGATACAAAAGGGCAGACACGTGGAGACACTCTAGATCGCGATGAAAGGTAGTAGAGCACTCTAGATCGCCGCATTCCGTTCGAGCGATTCACGAATGGTGCCAAGCACCGTGACGAACCGTGACGTGACGTGACGTGATAGAAGAAACTCGTGTAACTCCAACCGAGACATCCCGCGAAACTTCGCCTGCGACGACGCGATGTTTGCCCGTAACTCTGTGCAACGTTCCATGCAATCTCTAATGGCAGCACCAAGTGTAACAAGCTCGATTAATTCGTACAGGTGTACCGAAACCAAACAACCAATCACGTGTACTATATATTCGTCCGATCTCGATTATTCTACGCGATTATCGAGCAAACAAACGTTTAATCGTTCACACTCGAATCGATATTTCTCGCGCGCCTGTTGGAAACGTTAGTTTGCATAAAAGATACAGCCAGCCGGAAGATGGCGCGAGGTGAGGGTGCAAAAAAAAAAAAACGACCGGCATGAGAGAGGTTGCAAAACGGTGAAAGACAAACGGATTAATAAGTGTAAAGGGTTAAACGTTCGCCATAAGTACCGTGTCGGAAACCGAATGTTAATCGTACAGAGAAGCTTCGTGGACGAGACACCAGAACATTAACGTCGTGTTCGCACACGATCGGCAGAGTTACGACAGGACCGGTTACGAGATAGACTACGACAGTTAAAAGACCACTCCCTAAAATGCTAGCAGAGCGAGTTATACTTAGGTGCTTTATCCGCGGTGACGTTTTGGCGTGATATAGCAACTCACTTGGTCTTCGGTTGCATCTCCCCTGCAGCTGCATCCCTACGGTGCAACCTCATGCTGACCCTTCGCTCCTGGCCACCTGCGCTCGACGCTGAAAGAGACCAGCAAAAAGCAAACAATGCATCAATACCGACATTTTCCACCCTTTCCCCGGTTCTCGAATATTTTTCTTTTGATAACGAAAAATTCACCGCGCGTTCTGTCCTTTCTGAACAGTTTCTTTGTTTTTGGTACTTTAACGCTTTACCGAGATTTTAATTTTCGATTCTAGTTTTTAGTTATTGCGATTTAATTCGTAAGAAGGACAGCAAGGTACGTTTAATCTTCTCTGTTGCGTCGCAACAACTACAACAACTACCACTAAGACAACCGATTTTGTCAAAAGTTATTTAATTATAAATCGATAAGTGACAGAAAGCCGATTAATAAACTAGCGATCGGTAAAGCGTTAATTGTCTATGCGAGCTGCACCTGTGCCAAATGGATTAACTTTACCTGAATAAAAGAATAATAATTCGGTTTAACACTAGGTTTACGGACGTTTTTTGTGTACCTATGTTTATGGAGACTCGTCAGCTTTACGGGTACAGAAAACCACATATTTTCTTTAACACTAGGTTTACGGGAGTTTTTTGTAAACCTATTTCAACGGACACCCGTTTGATTTAGAGTAAAGACACTCACACGTTTTCTTTAAAAAACAAACGATGGGTTTAATTTGAAAACAATCGCAATATTAACAGACTTAATATAAGTTATTAAATCTGTTAATATGGTATAATTGACGCAACCCATCCGTCAAATTGACGGGTCCCGTAAATCTAGTGTTAACAAGAAGACCATGAGTTTAATTTAAAAACAATAACAATATTAACAAACTTAATAAAAGTTGATTAAGTCTATTAATATTGTATAATTGGAGTAACCAACCCGTCAAATTGACGGGTTCCATAAACCTAGTGTTAACGCAGGAAACCGAGTGTCTCTATCAGTTTGATGCTGAAATTTTGGTAAATAAATACGAGAAGTTAATCTATTCAGCTCGTGGAAGACTCGAACTCGAAGCGTTAGGTTTATTTTCACTCATGCAGTCCCTGGACATTTGATTCTCCGATATTCTACTCTACTTTCTTTCATTCCTATCTCCTTTTTCGATTTTCTCTTTCCCCTGGTAAAAGTATCACAACGGAAGTATTAGAAATACAAAGGTAAAGAAGGTTCTCTCGCAAACAATTCGTCGTTTTAGTCTCTCAAAATCCACGTTATATTCCGGTTCTACGATAATTGCAATGAAAAGTATAACAGGTAGCGGTGTAGATCTTAATCATCTCGACAACTTAATTAGTTAATGGATCCTCGTGGAGTGATACTTATGGTCATGCAACGTGGTTCTGTTGTCGTGGAACGGAAGGAAGAACCAAAATAGAAAGAGCACTCGCATTACAAAAGTAAAAGTGTCTTAGGTGACTGTGGCACGCAAGTTATACCTACCATATGCGAATCTTGCATCACGTACGAGTTTTCAGACGGTATGTCGACGTAATTCTCGAATATATTAGGTCATTCGGAAAGTCATTTCGCTTTTCCAATTTAACCCTTTGCACTCGAGGATTTATTTCGCTACAGAAAAGTAGAAATTCACAGATTTTCTTTTATGAAACAAACGTTGTTTTTTTCAATAATAAATAAGGAATCGTATAATAATTAACATATAAAATTATTTACTTTCGTTATCTCGTATATCCTTATATTATTTTAACCCTTTGCACTCGGCGATTTTTTGGCTAAAGAAAAGTAAAAATTTACAGATTTTCTGCTATAAAACTGACGTTATTTTTTTGAGTGGTAAATAAAGAATCGTACAATAATTAACACCTGGAATTAATTGATTTCGATATTTCGCATATTGTTATATCATCTTACATTTANGATTTCGATATTTCGCATATTGTTATATCATCTTACATTTAATATATTAATTAATATGGGTCTTCAAAATTTCATGGTGACTGACAGTAGCCACTCAAGTGCAAAGGGTTAAATTCGACATACTAATTAACGTGGGTCTTCGAAATTTGATGGCGACTGAGAGTCGCCTGTAGAGTGCAAAGGGTTAAAGGATCAAATTGTATTTTTTCACAGCCAGTTTCACGAAAGCTGGTTTAAAAAAGAAACGAAATGACTTTCCGAACGAGCCGATAGTTCAAGGAATCACTGAGATCTGATCGACCTATTATACGCGATTCTGCGTGAAAACATGGCGAAATATTCACGAACGATTTACCCTATCTTATCGTTGCAGGTAGAATAAAAAAGCCCGTATTTATATCGCGCCGCTTCCTTGAACTCTATCGATCACATTTACCAAGCATCGAACTCGGATTGAAGACAATAATAAACGTGTTTCTTTGTCGATTAACTGGCGCAGCTAAGGAAAAATCGATCCTCAAGGTATTCAGACGTAATATCGCATAGCCATTGTCGCAGCTGTTCGACGAAGCATAATCGCGGGAATAACGGTCATCCGGAGGATCGAGGCTCGCGTAAGAAGTCTCCGCCTTTTTTTTTTCTAAATACTTTCCGTTTTTCTCGTGAAAGCTATCTCTCGTGAATCGCGACTTTCCTTTCGTGACGCGAGGAAGAAAGCCACCGGATGACATACTCGACGTGACGCGATGGAATTCTAACGTGTGTCTTTTATTCTTTTCGCTCTTTTTATCGTGCAGGAGTCGTTAATCGATCGCAAAGAGACGCCGACCAGACGACGAGGGAACGAAGAACGGCGTTTCACGCTTGGCAGTTGAAATGGAAAAAATTCTAGGCCGACTTTCATGAAGACAGATGATGCGATAGGATCGAAAAGAAAAAAAAAAATAAATAAATAAATAAAACAAAACAGACATCCGCGAATCGTGATACAAGTCGAGGTGACGTTTTTCCATTCAAGCCAAGTGAGAAGAAAATTTTGACGAGGATTATCGACAATGTCGTGTGGTGAAATAAATAAAGAGACCAGTCCTTGAATGGAAAAACATTTATTTGCTACTTTCTCTTCATCATCATCATCATCATCATTATTCATTATCATCATCATCATATCATCACCATCGTCACTATCAATTAAAAAATAGAATGATTACAAACAGATGCACAATTGCGAAGGCTCCCTGGGGTGAGAAAGAAATACAGGAGGAGAGTAGATGATAGAGGCAGAAAGAGAGAGAAAGAAAGAGAGAGAAGTGAAAGAGAGAAAAATATATGTATATGTATATAACGAAGGAGAAAATAACGACGATGTTCGGGATCCGGCGGTTTAGGAAGAAGTCACCGAACGTCAGAGTTTCAGAGGACCTGTCGAACGAAAGAAGCCTCCTCGAGGCCTGCGATTCGCGCGCGTCTACAGGAAATAGAAAACTATGCTTTAGCGTCTCTATCTAAGCTTTGGTAACCTTTCTGGGATCTCGAGGGGCTTCTTCTCGTCGGATCGAGATCGGTCACTGCGAGCAAACGAGCGAACGATTCACTGTGAACAGAGGGTATATGAGAGAGGTTTTATTGCCACGATGATTAATTGTGCTTTTGAAATAAAAAAAAGAAAAAGGGGTTACTGCAAAATCGGGTTGTAAATCGGACGATACCGTTGAGCGAAATTTCGAACAAAATATTGGAAATGAAAAGATCGATATCCCATTTGCAACAACCCCATGGATAAACGATTGACCGTGAAATGTTTTCAGATCTACGTCTAAGTTTAATTCATTCGCGTGAAACGATTCTTTTGCTTCTTCCATCGCGCCGGAATCCCAAAAAACGACACGTAACACGTCCGCAGCTATTCCTTTAAATTATATTCGTTACTCGAGAATGATCGACTAACGAGGCCCCTAACGACTCAACGAACGAATCTTCTTCTGTGTTTTGCTTCCGCGAAACCATCGTTTCTTTCTCGTGTTCCTCTTAAAGAAAGAGCAGCAAATGAACGGGACAAGAAAGCGCCGTGGACGATTACAATGATTGCCGGGTATCGCGGCGAAAACAATCGGGGAAACTGTCGATACAAACGAACGTGACAATGTCTGATAAAGCTATCCGTTAATTACGATGCGGGTTCGGTGCGAGCAAAATCGGTCAGCCTCGCAGTTCGCATTCGACACACCGTCATTTTCAATCGGAATGCTCGATTTATACACTCCCGTCTCTGTTCCTCCACCAGTTTATATCTTTCGCGAGACGAGGTTTCGAAAATTCATCGCGCTCGTTACCGAGATAATGACGATTGAAAATAGCAATTAAAGCGAACTCCGAGGCCTGTCACGATAGTCGATCCGATGGACAAACGACTATTGTGCGTTTCGAGCTTCTCTAACTAGCGAATATTTATGCGTGTTAATGGTTGGAGAAAAGAAAATACGATGCCTTACAAAACTAACTCTTCTCGGCGTTATAAAAGTTACGTAGAAATTGCTTGCCTTACGGGAAAATTAGATCGAATTCGTTCTCCGGACCGAAAAGCGTTTCGATACGACACGCACAAGTCCCTTTCACTTGATCAGACAGCAGCGCCATCGTCTAGCCGCGTTGCCACTCGAAACGCAACACGTTCGATAACCATATACTTCGCGTCTCTCGCGATCTCCATATTGAAAGATGATCGGTCGTGTATATGCGTTCGGGACAGGAACGCGAGAGCGAGCGAGACTCACGAAAATGTGAACCGTTCGCACGATCGAAGAAAAACAATTCGGCGTTTGAACACGTAAACGTGCCGACAGAGGGACGAGATAAATATCGTCCGAGTAGATATATCGTTTGAACGTTTCGGCCGCAGGTTAGCTCGCTATATAAAGATACATACGCCGCGACACGCGAGTAGTATTTGGTAATATTACGTAACACGATTATATGAAAATATATAGACTTGCTGGATACGTGTCTCGTTAACTAACAGAGTTACCTCTCCTCTTTACGCGAACTACGATTATACATCGATCGACCATGTATGTGTATGCGGTACGTTGTTATGCCATTTCGATGGATCATTTGTTTTGGCTCTCTGTACATTTGACGAGGGTCGTTCGTCGCTTACGTTTAGTCAGTCGTTTAGTGTAAAGGCGTTTTATAAAAGGCAGTCAGAATATATTAGGACGGGTCCGCGTATTATGATAGCCACGCGACAGTTCGTGATTTCGAGCGTGAATTTTATTACCGACCGGAAAGCGATTGGATGGTAAACGGTGGGATGTTTCGTGGCTGGCGGACGAAAAGATACAAGTATCGAAAAATATCAAGCTTTCGTTTGTTTACTTTTTTTTTTTCTTCAGGAAATTCGAAAATGGCAGTGACACGCGGTAAAAAATATCTTATCTTAAAAATAGTTGTCGAGATCGAAAAATTCGTCCAGTAGAAAATAACAAATCTAGCAAGTACATTTTTTCCTTTCCTTAATTAATTCTAATTTATCAGAGACACTCGTGGAGCATATACGGTTGCAAGCTCGGAGAGTTTTGGAAAAACGAATACCTTGAGGGAGATTCTACGACACAACCCGACGAGTATAGGTACATGGATCTTAATGTCGATGTTTGCAGGTCATGGGAAAAGATGGAGTTAATCCTAATTCTAAACAATAGAGGTGGTATTGGTGCAATAGCAGATTCAGTAATATTTGCCCATTGTGCTGTTCCGTGTCATAATTCTCACCTGTTCCGAGCGATACTAGAAACACGGGGGGACTGAGAACCTCGCTGGGCCCGACACGGTCGCGAAAAGTATCAAAAATTCTTGGCATAACAACATACAAAAAAATATCAATATCAATAACAAAGATTACTCGGTGCGTGATGTAAGTGTTTCATAAATATAGGCTGCGTACATAACACAAATTTAGATACATACACAGAGGAAAATATCAAAGAGGATACCCTTCAGAATGCCAAGGGTACCTTGTAATATACCATAGCCCGCGGACTCGTTTGAGCGGGTGGCATGACTCAAAGCGTCTAAATTCGCAATCGTGACTACCCAATCCACGATATGCTCTTTCTTTTCGGTTCCGATCACCTCTTGCAATTTTCGTGCAACGTCGTTCTCTGTGACCAACGGAGGTTTCTCTACGTTATCGTCTTCCGCTGGCTTATCATCGTTCGTACCATCCGCGGGTAATTTCTTTTCCTCCTCCTTCTCCTCCTCTACGCGAAATGTGCCACCGTTTTCTAACAAAACCGTAATCTCTTTTACGTCTTTCTGTTCGCTCAAGATCAATTCTTCGCCTTTGTTGTTCGTGTTGTCTGGCTTAGAGAAAAAATCGAGATGAAGCTCGGCTTGCGGACGGCTGGCCGGCAAGCTCGAGACACGTTCGAGGCAG
>NIJG01000132.1:256960-337374 GCA_002201625.1 Euglossa dilemma | reverse complement strand
GAGACACGTTCGAGGCAGTCGTTCTTATGGAGGCGGCGCAAAAAATACTCGCACTTCTCCCGGCCACTCAACGGCCGTTCGTATTTATTTCTTTGCTTGATTCTGCGCTGCATGAGTAAAAAATGCCAGCTTCTTCGAACACGTTGAAAGAAATTCGGCCGCTTTCGCGCTTTGTTCACGGACGAATCCATGGACTTTTTTGACTTTTGGGAAGAGTCCAGGCTTCTTTGCTTCCCGTGAAAAAACGCCTTCGGCCGTTCCTCGAACAACAGGTCCAAGCTCTTCGAGTCCTTCGCCGAGAGGTCTATACTCCTTTCTAACGACTCCAAGCTTCTGTGCGTTTTCTCTTTGTTACTGAAAGAAAAGTTCCTTTTTTTCTTCGCGGACGCCTCTTGCAACAGCTCGCTGCTGCTTATCTTGAAGATCTCGCCCTCCTTTTCGAGGAACTCCACGTTCCCGGAGTCACGGCGAGCATCGTGGTTCGAGACATGGTGCCGGCCAGCGAGCGTCGAGCCTTTTTGCTTCTTGTCTTCGTGATCGGCGCCGCTTTTGTCCTTGTCTAAGCCACCGAAACAGTTCAAGGAGCCCCCGGACGCCGCAACATCGTCCCCGTGGTCAACTTTTTTCTCGTCGAGCGTCAGACGATCGAACATCATTATCTCAAAGTCTATGTCTTTCTCAGCTTTATACGATTGAAAAAAATAACTCTGTTTGTCCGGCTGACGAAACGACGCATTCGGGCTGCTGTCGGGCAGCCTGGTCGCTGAATAGTCGCGGGACGTACTATAGTTTAACTCGGCACGGTTCGAGGTTGGCTCGCGGGGTCCTAAATTAAGGCCCGCAATGTCCAGGGATGCTTCCGGCGCTGTTCTAACCGGTGACGATTTAAACGTACTGAACTGACACGGATTCGCGCGTGGCGTTTCGTTGCCACTGGGCTGCGGATGTTCGACTACGACTCGCATATTCTGTTTGGTTATAACCGGCTTAGAACATAATTTTGGGTAGAACTGTTGTTTACCTTGAAGATCGCTCTCCTGATTGTCCTGATCGCGAAGAGCGTCTATCGCCTCGCGTTTTTGCCGCATGCTTCTCAAATTCGTGGCTGTTCCACCCACAGTCGGGCCCACCGGTCCCACTGATATGTTTGCTAAACACTGCCGTGCGTAGGGCCTGTAAAGAAAGACACGTTTATAACGGTAAACAATTTACGCGCTCTATTAAATCGATTACAGGATTATTCGTTTAAGAAGATAAGCTACTTTTAATACCTTAAAATCGATCTACCGAATTCTATGAAAGAAAACAATGAGAACGAAGCGAAACGGAATTCAGTCATGTCGGTAAAAAGAACTCGGATCTATTTGGTTATTCGTGTTGTTAAACACGACTATTTCCCGAATCATTGACCCACCCGCTAAGAATAGAATGCACCGGGTAATGAAATGACCATGCTATTTATACGCATGGAAAGACGGCATAGTAGAGAGCTGCGATTGCTAGCATTTTCACGTCTAATTTCATACGTAAACGGTTCGCAGCCCGCGAATATACCGGTCGTTCTGTCACGGCCGGAACACCAACCTAGATCGACGTTCCTGATCGTTGTTGGTCCCAGAGGGCAGCGCCGTGTTCGTGTGTTGCGACTGTATCGGTGTTTGTTGCGTCGAAGACAATGTTTGCTGCCTCACGTTACCGAATTTCAGCATATTCCAATCGAAGACGTAATCGTACGTGAAGCCCTGTCCATGGAACAGTGTCCGGAAGAGTTGTCGAAGATACGAGTAGTCTGGCCTTTCTTCAAATCGTAGAGATCGACAATACCTTAGGTATGAGGCGAACTCTACTACAATAGTAAGATTTGTATTTGAATA
This sequence comes from Euglossa dilemma, assembly GCA_002201625.1. Lineage (NCBI taxonomy): Eukaryota > Metazoa > Arthropoda > Insecta > Hymenoptera > Apidae > Euglossa > Euglossa dilemma. Next base: position 335,500 of record NIJG01000132.1, on the reverse strand, counting down.
TAAAGCAGTAAGAGTAATTTCGTTTCGATCATATTTCTGTAGCGATACGGAAAAGATAATATATATCCATGGAAAATTGAAAATTACCATGATACCCCCTGCATAATTCCTCGACAGGTGTGGACATTTTCTTTTCAGAAATACGTTCGTACTTTTGTCTTTTAGTCGCCGCTTTCAAACCTTGCCAGGGTAAACTACCCCTATTGAAGTACATAAGAACATACCCTAAAGACTCAAGGTCATCCCGTCGTGATTGTTCAATTCCCAGATGTGTGTTAATACTTGCATATCTGTTGATGCGTAAATACATGTTTCTTTGTAGTCAAGAGGGGCTAAAACGTTAGAGCGAATGAAATGGTGTATATAAATAAACAAACCTGGCTGTTCCTGTTAAGTTCTTGTTTTCTCGATACGGTATGTGTTTGTGGGTACGGCCATCGCGGTATTTTTTCGCCAAACCGAAATCTATAATATATACGAGATTCCCCTTCTTCCCCAAGCCCATCAAAAAGTTATCTGGCTTGATGTCCCGGTGGATAAAATTGCGGCTATGAGTATAATCCGTTCTACTTATCTATGGGAATCAGAATATAAACAAATATTTTATGATTTGCTGAATTATTTTCACATGTTAGATTATATACAAAAGAAAAAAGAAGAAAAACAAATAGATAGGAAAAAATGTTACGCTAAACAAAAGATCGATATATAATAAAAAAGAACAAAGGAAAAAAAAAGTAGAAGAGAAGGAAGTCATGCTGAATTCAACTGGTTTTATTGTTGTCATTTCTGATAATTACTGCACGCGAACATAATTACAACTAATATAAAATGAGTAATGGAAAGAAAATTTGTTTTACTGAATCGGTTCTATATTTAGACAGAGTCTTAAAAGCATTTTATTTATGGACAAAATATTATATGCTAACTTTAGTTCCTCTTGAAATAATGTTTTTGCTGAGATCAGAAAGCTTTGGCTATCAGCCGACACAATTGTTAGTTGATAAGGATGTAATTTATATTGTAATTTATTTCAGTAACAGAAAACAGAATGACAAATACTTGCCTATAATCACAATATGAACTTTGAACATTACTAACATATGCCTTGTAATTGCAGTGATATTACAGAAACAGACACAATCAGAGATCTTGTTTGAACAAGGCAAGATAAAATTACATGTGTAACTATTGCCATTAAAGTATGAACCAATATCAATGTTTTGAAATAAGAAATGTAACACTGTAAAAATAATTGCACAAACCATAACAAAACATTTTATTATGAACATAAAGAAATTATTCGACATCAGGGTTTTATATACACATTTTACTGAAGCAACAGAAAGTATCAGAATAACAATAAACAGAGAATACACATGATTTTTATGATAGAATTGCGAATGTATTGATTTTAACAAAGAGCTATTATTTACCAATTGATCAGCGAGAAGCAAGACTGTTTTCAAAGAAAATCTTCTTGAACAGAAATTAAATAGATCCTCCAGTGATGGACCAAGTAGTTCCATTACCATTACATTGTAGTCACCTTCTGAGCCACACCATTTTACAGTTGGTATACCAACTGAAATGTTACAACAAACATCTTTTGACAATGATGTAGATTAAACTTAAATTACGTTAAAGTTTACGAATGAAACATTAATTTGTCAATACAAATTTTATTATTCCACGGAAAATTAAGAAAATAAGGCCGAATATTAACATTTATGAAGATATATTAGCAAATGTTAGATAAATTAATGAAATCGAGATTAACTTGTAAAATAATGTGTATATTTATAATTGAATCATCGATTACTATTGATTGTTGGAAAAACAAACAAAAGTAATGTATATAATTTAACCCTTTGCGAATGGAACCGTCTAACGTGGGAGAATCAGCTTGGACAAAAAGGTTCTGGAACGTGCGATGAGGAAATGATATATACTTAGCATACATTAGAATAATTATGAATCCTACTTTACGTCAACAAACTTTTCAGTCGGAAAAAATTTTTCTTTTTATCAACTCGACGTGAATTTATTGTTTTATTCGTCTATATGGCGCATTATTTTTTTTCAAAACAGTGGTCTGTATGCAAATTTGATTTAATCGAACTTGCGTCGTAATGATAATAACCTCCATTTTCTTTTTAATATCGAGCCATTTTCTATTAAAATTGTCATCCTCGCGACGAATTATATGTAATAGGTAGTCTAACCTTCCTGGCATTCCAGAAACTGCTGATCGTTGAATAATTTTGTATTCGTCGCGGAAACGTCGCGAAACGTCGCGAAAACGTCACAAATGAATTTCAATTATCCTTCCGTAAATATTATTTAACCAATCCCCGAAAGAATAATTCTCTTCTTGGTTGTTTCTTGAAAATTCAGATTAGACAGAAAAACGTAATAAAAGGATCGATATCTAATGTTTATACGAATTAATGCCAACAGTAGATAAGATTTGTGAAACGAAAACATTCGAGCCTCTTCGAACAAAACGTCATATAAACACATAATGGCTGTACACAACGAACAACGCACTTGTGCGTGTCTAAAAAAATTTAAAATATTCGAACAACACGCGTCTGAACGTTAAAAACATTCCGGTTATTATTCGTCCACATTCGTTCGCAAAGGGTTCATTAACTAATGAAATGACATTTTATTTATACACATTTCGCGACAAGTTTAGAAAACATAAACAACTCGTGTATACAAATACTTTGTATCGGAATTATTTACCTTATCTAGTTCAACATAAATATGTAAACGTTGAAACGGTAAAGTTCCTTATTGTCACAAAGAACAGAGGATAAAAGAGAGGAAGAACAGAGTACTAAGGGGAAAGGGGAGGGGGAGAGGAAGGGGAGGAGAGAGAGAGAGAGAGAGAGAGAGAGAGAGAGAGAGAGAGAGAGAGAGAGAAGGTTCAGTGGCCAGACCAACCAGCTGTCCAACAAACACAAAATTCTGACAGTTCTCGGCTGACGCAGTAAGTTTGAAAATGTTCGATAGTATAGAAAATCAACTCAAAAAGTAAATAATGAGCGAAAATTTACTTACCACCACCTTGCATCAACTTGTAGAACTTTGATTCTAGGTATAACTGCGGATGCCGCGTTTTTATACATTCTAGCTTGATGGCGACTTCTTCGCCGGTGGAGATATTGGTACCTAAGAACGACAAAAAAGCCAGAGGCCCGGTCACGCAGTTATAAGAGAGAGAAAAAAAAAAAAGGAAAAAAAAAATGTGTATGTGCACGGGGGAGTTGGCGCGTTCATGCGTGTCGTAGGGCAAATATGTAACTGTCGTGTGGGTAGACGGGTGGATAGCAAGGAGGTGGGGGAGATCTAAGTAAAAGGTAAATGTCGAAAGTAAAGAGTTACCTAGATAAATGTCGCCGAAAGAGCCGCTCCCGATTTTCCGTCCGAGCCGGTACTTATTTCCAACACGTAGCTCCATCCTCTAGCCTCACAGGGCTCACGAAGAAAAGTAGCACGGGGCAAAAGCGACTTTAAGCAGCCGACTCAAGGAGCGCTCGTGGCTCCGTTGGTGCGCTTTAAACGAGACCTGGCTGCCGTGTTACAAACTGAACAGGGCCTCCATCTTTGGTCGCGTCACCGATCGCGAACCTACAGGCATTTCTTCTTTCTCTCCTCGAAGGAATACTGTTTCTTCTCGCTACGATGGCGGTCGCGCTGATGGCGCTACTGTCGTCGTTGCCGTTGACGTCGTGTTGTTGACGGCGCTGCGATTGCTACTGTTGCTGCTAGACACAGATCACACAGGCTACCGAGCTGACTGCTAAAAGACTCGTCTCCCACGGGAGATGGCTGATCGCTCGTTCTTCTATTTTGTAAATTTACCGAGCTCGAAAATGCGCTACGAAAAACACTACCGGATCTTGTCAAGTATGTCGATCCGGGTAGATCAGCGCGTATCCACCAATGGGAGCACGAACCGCGTAAGGGCATCTGCCCTTTCGCTGCGCGGATCCGCACCAGAGACCGAATGGCGCACAATTATGGCCGTCTAAGATTCACCAATCACGATCCACTTCTTCCACACTTTATCGCGAACACACCTTTTTACAAACTTTTAATTATGAGATTCAACTGTCCATTCGTACTATTTTATCATAGCACTCTATCACTTTCGCTCACTTTCTATGACGCGTTACTCAATAAGTCCTATTCTACTGTTGCACACTCACTATCTCCCAACCGTGACCACCACAACGACGAACACGATGAAGACATACGGACGCAAGCGCGAGCGCGTTTCGACACGCCTGAAAAACTTCTGCGTCATCTGGTGAACATTGGTTAAATCATGGTCGATAGTATTTCCGGTTCGCTTGCGATTAATCGATATTTCTTTAGTTTTAATTCTGCTAGAAATTGAAATTATTCGTAATAAACAAATTAACTACGTATATATATCTAACTATAACCAAAAATTTTTATTTTCTAGGAAATGTAATTTCTTGAGAATAATTTTTAAATTCTTTATGCTTAAAGTATCTTAGATATACGAAATTAAATATGAGAACGAATTTATAAAAAATTATCCGTTTGTATACATATTTTAAAAATAGACACCATGTATAAGTTTCATTATTTATATTTTATAAAGGAACAAACAGGAAATGTTTAGGAGCAGTTTTAACAATTCATTGTGTACAATGTGTAATATTTTATCAAGGTAAAAAACAAATAATTTTACAATAGCAGAAGCACGTTTGTTTTCATACATTTTGTATCTTAATTAGCGCATTGACTTCACCTTGTTAATGTAGTTTACAACTGTAATAAACTTAATGATACAGGGTGCTCCAACTGCACAGTATATTACATGAGACTTTGAAGAATTAAATCTAAGCGAATTTGATAAAAAGTAAATTTATCAAATTATTGTCCTACGGAAATATCAAGATACATGATTGGGATTTCGTTTTTAATGGAAACTGTGCATTGTCGACTTTTGGAACACCTTATGTAACATTTATTTTATAATAACCGCGTAAAAGAAACGTATTTCGCGAAGCGGTCGATTAAAAGAAATAAAAAGTCATAAGAACTTATGAAATTAGAGGAAGATTAAAATCTATCTACAAAGGCCTCACATTAATTGCATCAACGAACAGTAAATTGACACATTCTTTTTAATACATGTATAGTCTTAATAGACAGACGATAAAAGATGAACAATTTTCTTCGGATTTACTAATAAATGGTTAATGATCGATCAAATAAATGCAAAAGAATATGCATTTTTCATGCATCAGTCTGTCGTTTTCGGTAAAAATATTTTATATTTTTAGTCGTTTTCATTTTTGTAAAAAATCGTTAATTACGATATTATAAAAGATAAATCTAAATATGAAATTACCCCATGAAACGGAGTTGCATTTGTTTTTAATATTTTATTGAGATCCAAAATCGTGGTATCTTAAATACGATCCGTACTGTCGCAAACACAAACCAAGCTACGTAGTACATCACTACATAATGATAATAATAGTACATTTGCGGAATTTTACGACTTATTCACGTAAGAAATAATATGTAGCAATTGTCCTCCACCAAAAATAATCAACAAATAGCTTTTTGTTATCTAAAAAAGAATCGGACATACGTGCAATGCTAAAACACAGTTAGATTTTTCTTCGTATCGTTTCGGATAAATTCATTTCAACGCGTTTCGATGCTGCTCGATGGAAATAGTTTAATTGTACCATGGTAGTTTCTAGCAAAGGAAAAGGAAACTTAACGATTAACAAATGTTAATAAAAAATATATTCTTAACGGCTCTCCTCCTCTACGTCATGGCCATTGATAGTTGTGTTTTAAGTTTCCTTTGCTTAATCTCTGTAACTTTTCTTACAACATAATTCTACTTAAGTAGCTATTTCTTTATCTTTTTAGGCGCATCGATTTAACATATTTTTTTTTTCTTGATCCTCTGTCACGATACGCCTATATAATATTTGAAATACTATATAGATGATTTAAGTCGCTTTTTTTTTTATTAATTTTATTATTTAGAAATATGACGTAGCACAACATATTCGTTGCGTTACAATATGGCTGCCATGTTCACGATTTGTGATGTATTTTGCTTCTTTGTACAAGCTATAATTTTTAAATTATATTTATCTTTATACCATAAAACGGATCGTAAAAATTCATCTTCGATTATCTCTTTGAAAGCTTTATGAATAAAAAATCTTTTAAAATTATAATTAATAAAACGATATTTTAACAAATTGATCTACAAATGAAACAACATGAAACATTACAATTTTTCATTTAAAATTTGTTACGCTTATCTGCAAATAAAATGTATCTTAATTTGATTTCTAACAATTCATAAAATTCTTTTTAAATGCATCTTTTAAATGAATATTTTTTTAGATCTTCCAATATTACAGTATTTGAAGACTGTAAATAATCATATTTTGAATAATTTCATATATTATACAATTTATCGATTGCTTAATATCTTGTGTTTGTCCATCGCCGCTTTGTAATTTCTGTTCTTTACTCTCTTGATATTATTTGTATTCCTTTGTTATTGTTTCGTTTTGTGCTATTTATTGTTGCGCAGGCACTACGGTAGAGAGAAAGAAGGAGAGAGAGAGATACGCAGCGATATTGAGATTACAACGATACATGCTACCATCGCTCTACCCCTAAACGTCGAGGTCAGCAAACGGCACTGAATGTATTGCGATAATTGGTGTCGGACCTTACCTCGATATTAAGCTTATAATCAATGCGTAGCAGATTGTACGCTATAAATCTATTAATTAACGTGATTTCCGTAGTTCAAATTATTTCTGAATTGGGTAATTGGTTTATCAATTCATCGATTCATTGGTTTATCAAATTACCGGTATATTTTATTCATAAAATGTATTTTATTAAAATTACCTAGGCCTAGTTCCACTAAACCGCGGAAAATTTTGTTCAATATAAAATTGATTGTTACGAGAAATGCAGTAAGAATGTTTAGTTAAAACGTAAAATATATCGACGATCTTGGCAGTTAATATATCTCGATTGGTTCGTCGCTACAATACTCCAAGTTCACTTGCTTATTGTTTATGGCTAACGCTAATGCCGCGTACAAATCTAGATTTTTTAAAAAACCTACGATATATAAATTCTACCTATCGCCGCTGTGTACACGTGAGTTCATTAAGTAACAAAAAATCTAATTATCGTGTGGCTCTGCGTATAGAGCATGAAATCAGTGAGTAGGACACGGGGCAATTTGCAGTATTCCTAAGAACCGACTTCTTCAGGCCTTGCCAATGGAGCTTTCGACTTTTCGGTAGTCACTGTAGTTGTTGTCATCTCCAAGTTTGCCAAATCAGCTGCACTAATCTGTAATATCAAAACATAACGTGTTATGTACTTATCCTTTATTTTGAATCAAATTATTGTTTCATAATGTGTTATGTATTTATCCTTTCCTTTTTTTTAGAACAAATTATTGTTTTAAATGCATGATTTTAAATACATAACACACTATTTTTTATATTACAGATTAGTGAATTGATAAACCAATTACCCAAGTCATAAATAAATTAAACTACGGAAATCATGTTAATTAAAACCACTTCGATACGAGCATTAATTTTAGCCGACTTTAGCATCAAGAACTTTGCAACAAACGCATGTGGAAAAAGCGTCGTAAAGGTATGCCGAAAATGCAAAAAAAAAAAAAAATTAGAAGAAGTTAGAATATTAAAAAATTTGCTTGCAGTAAAATGGCAAGACAAATGTGAAGATTTGTAAAAGAACAAAACGGATTCGTCGTCGATACACATTAGAATGTATCGTCCGCACTATGAGTGCCAACTGTGAGCAAGGTTTCGAGGCCGGTAAGCGCCGTACCGAAGTGGTTAATAGATTAATAGCGTACAATATGCTAAGCGTTAATTATAGGCTTAATATCGAGGTAAGGTCCGACACCAATTATCGTAATACATTCAGTGCCGTTTGCTGACCTCGACGTTTGGGGGTAGAGTGATGGTAGCATGTGTCGTTGTTGTCTCAGTACCGCTGCGTATCTCTCTCTCTACCGTAGTGCCTGCGCAACAATAAATAGCACAAAACGAAACAATAACAAAAGAATACAAATAATATGAAGAGAGAAAAAAAAACAGAAATTACAAAGCAACGAAAGACAAACACAAGATATTAAGCAATTAATAAATTGTATAATATATGAAAATATTAAAAATATGATTATTTACAGTCTTCAAATACAGTAATATTGGATGACCTAAAAAATATTCATTTAAAAAATACATTTATGAAGAATTTTATGAATTGTTAAAAATCAAATTAATATAATGTATTGGTCACTCCATTAATTTTAAATTCACACTAATTTGTATTAGCAATGATTTCACTCACTGTTCATTTGTTGTGTTTCATTTGTCTGACTTGTTTCAATCTCGCCGTTTGCGGTAGTATTATTGGTTGTTTGCGAAACAACGGTTGTGGTCTTTACCACAAGGGACTGATTTTGAGTAGAGATCTCCGAAGTTCGAGACGTTACTTCCATCTTAAGTCCTGCAAGACGACTGTGAAGATCTTCGGAAGACGTTGCATTTCTGAAAAGTGAACTGTTACTGCCAAGCAAATGGCAAGTATACAAAAATATATCAATTAGCACAGCAAAACAAATGTACTAATAAAGCCAGCTTGCCAAATTACGTTTGTTTTTTTTTTTTATTCCTTGAAACTTTAAAATTATTTTGTATTGTTTTTATCGCTATAAAATTAATTGTAAACAGGTAAGCAAAAAAAGCATGTGAAAGAAAACAATAAAAAGCTAGGCATAACATATAACACGTTTACTTACAGTAAATGGTCCTTCACGCTATCAATCGTTATATCTCCAATAGAACTTAAGTCTTGACGGTCATCTTCTCCATTTACATCATTAGTACTCGTTGCTGGTTGCAAAGGTGATTCTTTTGGAGATTCTTCACCACCAGCTAAAATACATGTATTCAAGAATCGGTACTAAAGGGTTAGGAAACAGCGGTCTTCGATTATGTTAATTGGCGTAAAGTATAATTTAGCAGCTAGCTCGTTTGATAAATCACAGGTAATTATAGCAAAGCAACATTTAAATATATACACGTGTTACACAAGATATGCCAAGCGGTTACGCATATTTAGTAGTAGCACGTTTAAACATCCTATAATAACGTTGAACATTTAACAGATTGTCTGATATATGTTAAGTACAAATTAAAGGTGACTGATAAAGAGACACGATATACTCACTAGAACCCACCACACCATTCTCTGTAATCATCCTTTGCACCGTAGCTGGCTGACTTCCTTGTGTTGTTTCACCTTCCGTTTCAGCTGTACCTTCAATCACTCCTTGTTCTAGAGTTTCGTCGTTATTAGTTTCAGGAAATGATCTGGCGTTGGGTGGCAAATTTAGCGCACAGTGTGCTTTTGTCACTTTACTAGCTGACAATGAAATTCGCTGCAGTTCTGAACTTGAATACAAATATAACGCTTCACCAACTTTCGTGAATGTTAGAGAAGAAATGCCACTAAAAAGGAAGAAAACAAAAATAATAATGTTATAGTACTTTAGAAAAAATTTGTATATTAAAATAATTAAAACATATACTTACTTAATATCTTCCCTTTTAATAGCAGCAGCATTAAGCTGCCTTCTCAATTCGGGAATACTGAGCACTAAACAGTCTCCAAGGTTAGTCAAGCATAACAAACAAGTTTCTTCGTGTGTTCCTGCAGGTTCCATTGAGCATGTGAATTTTGCAAAACCTGTTTTTCTTACTCGTGAACCCTCATGTGCGGTAAGTTTGTATTTACAATATGGTTTTAAGGATGGAAGATTGAAGATTTTGAATTGCTCTTCGCTAGCAATTACAACTCTGTGTGGAGAAGCCATATCGGGGCCAGGACTCACACCTTTTTCGGCTTCGAATGGTTCTGGTAACGGTACGCTAGATCCATCGAGAATTGTGATTGCAATTACAGGTGCTCTATGCTTTAATTGAATCTCTTTTCCTAATGTACAATTTACATCCTCTTCTGTTCTTCTAACGCCAGCAGGAATTGCTAACGTGAAAACATAAACTGTACCGTTATTGGTACCTGCCCAAAGTGTAGGTGTCGTATTTTGCACTACAATAATACAATAAACAAATATTACGAAATATTTATAATTTACACATTTAATTAAAGATTGATTAAATATACTTACTGCTTATAATGTAACTCCTAGCAAAGTATAAACATCGAACCATTGAACCCAATGCATCATCTACAGGTCTTGCTTCCACTTGTCTTTCCACAGGCTTTAATTCTACGGGTGAAAGGTCAGCACTTGGTGAAGAAGCAATACTGGATCTATAAAAATTAGAAAATAATTATCGTTTAACACATTAATACTAATTATAATCTAAACAACTTAAGAGATATTCACGTTTCCTTCTTCTTCTCCGGTGCCGCATTTCTAGTTGGACTACTAGCATTCGTTCGACGTTGTGATCTTCCTTTCCTCAATCTTCTAAAAGACTCCCTTAGCGATTTCTTGAACGATTTTCTTCTAGAAATCGGTGTATCGCCTGCTCCTGAAAGATCTAAAATAGAGTTGTAAGTCGTAAGACAATTTCCCTTACCGATATACTGACGCTTTATCTAATTAATATAAAAGTTTAAGATTTCTATAAATACCATTTGGGTTGAGGGTGCACTTCACGTTGACAGACTTTGCTCTTGTATAATCGAAAACAGCTAAACCATGAGCTGTGCCTGCAGCAAGTAATCCCCATTCACTGTGTATAGCCAATGCTGTAACCGCAGCCGGCGGATATAATTGAAGAAGACTTTGCGGTTGAAAACCGACTGCGAAAGATATGCTGGTTGTTCTTGCCGGCAGATGATCATGACCTTTCCAAACAAATCCGTCGCGATCATTCACAATATTCATCGTAATAGCTTTGATCTCCTTGTTTACAGGTTCAGGCGATACGGTAGCTGTAATTATGTGCCCAGCCGTGCCAGCAACCACCAGCGTCGATGACAGAGGACAAAGTAAAACTTTTTTCACTGCCAGCCTCGGGTCATCTGAGTATGGGTCAAAGGTTCCAACTTTTCTAAACGGTGGCCACACGTCATCGTCATCTTCTGGTGGTTGTTCAAGAACATCCAGGTGTTCGCCAGTAAACAAAATTGACGAGTTGTATTTGTATAGAGGTGTCAGAGCAACGTCGGATGCATTCCAGAACCTCACAGTTCCATCTTCGTGACCAGTAAGTAATAATTCTCTGCCTTTTGGTTTATCGTTTCCCGATTTCTGATTAAGAATAATCCCACCGTCTATAGGCCATGGTTTATCCGAGTATAAATGTTCCGTTTGTGCTTTCCCAGCTATGATGATATTGTCCCATAATTCTTCGGGGACATTTGGAACGTGTTGTGAGCAAGTAACCTGCAAATAAGAACATTGCAAACATAATGTAGAGGATATATTACAGTACCTATACAATCACATGCTATAAATTATGTAATATTTACCGCGCTTGCATGAAGAGATACTAAATATGGTAATGCCATCATTTTCCACTCGGGATTAGTCAAATCGATGGCTACGATCTCTTCTTCGGCCAATACTATAAGCGCTTCTGGATTATCGGGAATATCTTTCCCGTCCTCTTGCTTGGGGAATACAGTGAAAAAGTCGATCACCTTTGATGTAAAATCAAAAACGACATGTTTCCCTTCTTTCGCCATAACGGTGATGGTGTGACGATCGCCGTAGCTCGCGCGTTGCATTCCACCAGAGAATAATACGAGTTCTCCGTGTCTGTAAAGTATTTAACATAATTTCAGAATTGTACGATTCGAACGAAAGAATTATCGGTATCGGTTAGAAATTCTCTACTCACTCTGCAGTCGGATAGACAAGAATTTTAGTTACAGCTTTACACGGGAATGGTCCGTAGGGTGTAGTCGAGTCCAACATGCTTTCGCTGCCTGGACTCCAAAATGCATACGATCCATCGTTGTGGGAGGAAACAAAACGGGTCTCGGAGACCCAATGGACAGATTCCAGCTGTTGCGTGGAGACGAATGTCTGCGCACGCGAAAACAAACCCATCAGCTGCACGTACACGTTCGCCAAAACCACCAAAGACACAAACAACAATCAGAACGAGCGGTACCAACTTATAGTACATGCTTAACTCATCAGTGCACAATCCGTTTGAAATTCAACAAAAATTTCTTTTTCTCCGCATATTACATATGATTGTTTCAAGCATTCATTCTACTCTATATATAGTATCTAATTGTACCTTTCGTTCATTTAGATATGCATTCCTTCGATATTTTGAGCATTCCAGTACATGTTATTTAAATAAAATGTTTAATTAAAATTAATAGATAGGTATTATTCCTCTCGCGAGGATCTCAAGGATAAATAAATGCACCTTTGTGTACAGATGGATTAAGCATTGCCCCACAAATGTAATAAGCAAATGTGTTTAAAATGTCCTGTAAGCGTGTCATTACATCTGCCAGACTATAGTCTTATACACATAGATGTGTGTGTGTAAAGAAAAGTATAATAACAAGAGGGCTCACCTGCTGGGCTCCAGGAGTCGCTTTGTTCCACAAAACCATTAAACCACGATTGTAACCTATCAGAATATTGTCTGGGTGACCTGGTTGTTCCGCTATCGCTTCGACCGCTCCTGGATTCTTCTTGTAGTCGTCCGGCACGCTGTCACAACATCGATACGTCACGGACACGTGAAACTAGCTATTTCAATGCCAACTCCCTCGCGATCAACGATCAACCGTTTTGTTTCATAATGAAATTTCATCGGGAAAGAAATACCGAGATTCACATGATTCCGAGCCAGGGAGAGCTCATTGTCTCGTAAAGGTCGATTCAACGCGTTTAAGATCGCTCGGTATCTAGCGAATTTACGACCGGTCGTTGTCAACGATAGTTTAGCAAATCGTTATTCTAAGAAGTATATCTTAATTGTATCTCTAGTTGTCACAGGCACGGAACATGCGAGCTATGGAAATATAAAACATAGATTGCTCTTACTTTTGCATCACGACATCTTGGTAGATAATATTGTCAGGCATCACGAATGTTTTCAGGTTTAGAAGATAGATGTTCCCGCCCTCGGTTCCAAGGAGCAGGTGCTCGCCGCTCGACTCGAGACACATCGCCGAGATTTTCTTCAATTTGCCTTCCAACGAGAGCGACTTGGTCTCCACGACCGAGCTCTCGTTGATCTCCCATAAGTGAAGAGAGTTGTCATCGCAGAGAGAAACTACGCGACCCTGTTACGTTTATTATAAACGGATCATTTACCGCTGCTTAACCTAGAAATTATCGCTAGCCGCATATGCTTTTTTAATGAATGAAACCGAATGTCAGTTCGCGATGTTTGACTTATTTATCTTTCCGTTTCTCTACGCGCATGTAAAACGTGAGATTTCGTAATAACCCCGAGTCGTAATATAGATAAGCGAAATAATAAGTACCGTATTGTAAGACAATTTTCACGATTTCATCGTTTCTCACGGGACGAGTCCCGCGTTCTTTTGTCTTCTGTCACGACCACGGTGACGATTCCGTTGTAATAGACAAAGCAAAAAACTCGAAGAAAACATGAGGTTAGGAAGATTTGCCGCGCGCTTCGCTTTCACGGGAATTCACGCTACTACCTAACCTGTTTTTCACGAGCGTAGCGTCCCCTATCCGCGTGTTATTAACGTGTGCAGTTAAATAATTGGGATCTCGTACTCGATCATTATGGCGGCAAAAGCTCGCTATTATGGCTGTCTAGAGTATTTTATAGTCCATTGTATCGTCCAGTCGACTTTCCAATCTTGTTCCTTCGCTTCTGTTCGATTTTTCAATTCGAAATTACAGTTCGATATATTCGAATTAACTCGCGGTTATTTAATCGCGAGATAAGAGATATTCGGAGGATTGGAACGACCTTTAAACGGAAAATCTATCGTCGATTTTGAAATTTCGTTTCGTGATATTTATCGCGGATTACTCATCGGAACAAACAAAATGTGGAAAAAAAAAGAGAAGAGGTGTACGGGATTTGATACGGCCTCGGTGTGGTGATTATAATCATACGCTGCTATCTTATCGGTTTTAGGATTCGCTTGAAGAATGATCGCGATAACGAGATTTCATGACTTATAACAAGCAAAGTAAGCAGGTTGGTGCTTGACTCGATGCAACGATCGACGGTGCCACACCTATTTTGAATGTTTTTCCCGCGCACACTCGCGAGCCTATCATATTAATTTATTAAAAAAACACTTTATCGCTAAAGGTAAATGAACGTGAAAAGGATTATCGTTATTCGTATCCGTGGGCAAACGATGAAGTAATTCCGCGTTGTTTTCCTCTTTTAATTATACGCTACTTTTCCCTATTACTCTCCTTGTTTTTTCCGCACTGGTAATTAATTATCTCCCAACTACTATCCGTTTGTACGTATATATATATACGCGCGTTCACTATCGCTGTTCTGTTACTCGCTGTCAGAATTCTTATACGACTAATACAACTTGATTAACGTATTGTTTTCGTTTAAATTTATTATAATTACGAATATTTTAAATAATTCGCCGATTAAGCGGTGAAATAACAATTTTTTAATCAACTCCTTTTCACAGGCGTAGCGGGAAATAAAGGGAATTGAAATGAACGTTAAAATTAACTTCGCGCTTCGAGGACCAAGACAAGACGTTATCGAGAGCTCTATGTAAAACTCATTCAAAGATTAATTCCACGAAGGTATATCATATCTGCACCTTTTCTATTCCTATATCTACTAGCACTATAAACAACTATACTTTTCTCAGTAACTATTTATCGCAAAATGGCGTTACAGACGAAGGGTTCAGGGCTTAAACGTTGCTTTATAATTCCTTTCGGAAACGTATGAAATTAAGAAACAAGTGGGAAGATAAACGGGAATCGGAAGAATTTATCGATTATTATCTCGGTGGTAATTTTACGATTCCGTCATCGATTGAATTGCACGATGAATTTCATAATGAAATTTTCCCGGTTACGAGGTTTGTATTTAAAATGAAGGAAACAGGAAAAGCACCGCGAGCTGTATACGTCCCGACCTTTATGGAACGGCGACAATGGTGTTCGTATATTATTTATCCGTACACGCGTGCAAAAGCGCGTCGCGCGTGTCGCACACAGTTATGCAACTCAGCAACGACGCCAGTATAAGCCGAACAAGGTGTCGCGTTACCCGTGCAACGCGTGTGACTTTTAAAACAACCATAACTTCACACCTCCGTGTCCCTTTGATTACAATGTACGTGGAAGATATTACTATCGCTCGGACCTGGCATTAAGCCCCGTTTCAAATCCTTTTTTCTCCTTCTTCCAGCTTTCATAAATGTATCTAACCTCTACTAATGGAAACATCGAGAGATGCCGAATCGAGAGAAAACTGAAACGTTCGAAGAGGGCGTACCGATGGGGCAAGAGGTTAAGCGTCAGAGCTAATTGGTTATGTACAGTCCATTTCGAAAGAATTGAACAATTTGTGGAATTTCTCGTTAAAGAGATAACATAATTTCTCTGTTAAATTTTAGAAACTATTAGCACTGGTCATTAAGAAATTCGAACTTCGATGGTAAATCCAACTGGCATTTGTTTCGTCGTATATACGAGAATACGCCGATACACGTATTGGTTCGCAAAAATTTATGCAAATGAAGAGATTCTACGGTGAGTCACTGGTTTTTATTGCATTCGGTTTATCCCCGAGCGTTTAATATTTATTCTATTCCTGTTAAGTTAGGACCTGGAGAAATGAACCGATAAACGTGTACTTGGCCGAACGTTGAAATCGTCGAACGACAGTGTTTACGAGACTATAAACTATGAGCGTTTAACAATTATTTAACAAGTTAATAAAAAGCAGCAGCGATAAATAAACGATGACTCTTACCTCGTTGGGCAGAGCGACGATCTTCGTCACAGCATTTTCCCCGCTTTCAATGGTGTGTTGTCCATAGAATTCCACACCTGGTCTACCGAATCTGTTATCGCCCCGTCAGTCAAGGAAAACAGTGAAAACTAGATACCTCTATTCTAAACAGTAATACACCTCCGTTTCTGTTCAGGGACAAACGACGCTCTTGTTTCGAAAATGACCGATTTAACGCATCGGTACCGACGATTGTGCTCGATCCACGGAATATATACAGACGTTCTGCATCGTCGTCGAATTCTACCCTGATCCCCGACACACGTCGTGCAACAATTCCATTTCAAACGCGCTATTCCATGCAACGTTCGCTAGACTCGAGTATCACGAGGTACAAACAAATTGCGCATAAAATAAAAACAAAGGTTCGTACATGATAAACATTTTATAAGCAATCTGCATGTCTCGTGCCTCTCTAATATCAATTGCAAATAGAATTTCTTTCAAGACACTGTAAAGACGTTTATCATCCATCTTGCGAAATGATAATGATCAACCACCGATTACGTAGCCATTCGAGCATCTGCCATCGGGATGCGAATAAAGTAAGCGGCATGCACACGAAGTATACGCACCAGCCTATTGGGAATCAAACCTTTTGTACGTCTGCAATTAAAATTTTTCAAACCATACATGCATCGAGCAACTGGCAAAAAAAAAAGACAACGATGATATACGATCTGTTAATTAACTCTTCAGACTGATCGATTTGAAGATTCGCATTGAAACGATTTTTGAGTTGTATTATAATTGCGTCTAATTACTAAATACAGGTCGGACACGCGAGGATACGATGAAATGCTATATAAAGAAACTTTATGCTAATTTTTTATAACTTAGGGAAACGAAACCAAGTGTTCCGACTAGCGCCCTGCTGAATCGATAAGCGACCTACCGTGAACTGGGTAACGAGGTAATAAAAACACGTCTTCGATATGTCTACACGTTCGCTAATTCCTAACCGTTTCTTCGTTAATGAGTTTCTTGATGGTTTCAGAAGATGTTTGCATAATTTCGAGTTAACATTGTACGTTTTCCGTGAATGATTTACTACCTCCGCGGTACATAAACCATGCATCAAGAGGAATGACGTTAGCGTCGAGTTTCGCGTGCTCTTGCAACGAGGACGAATCTCGAACGAAACAAGAGGGCGCAGATTTGTGATTCGTGGAAAACGACACGAACGCTTCTCCGGTTAACTGATTAAACTTTCAAATGTACGCCATCATCGACTTTCCTTCCACCAGGTGACTCTTTAATGTACAGCGCGATCTAAACTCCTTTCGCTCATTTCTACCAATCTTACATCTTCGATCGCGTTACTTTCGACTTCTACCGCTTTATATATAATTATTCCGTCATTTCTAGTTTCGGTCGTTATATCTCCCATCTATATTCCGCCATAAATCGTATCCCTTCACGTAATATTTTAATACTTCCGCGCTCTTTCATCTTTCCAGAGCCGTAATCGGAATCAGAACACATAGGTTAATTTATATTCCTATGCACGACTCCCTGACACTTCGATACTTTCACATCCGACGTCCCGTGTCCCATAGGGAACTTAACTCCAAGTTCGATTTCATCACTCGGTAAGGAAACCCTCTCGGGTCTCTACACCAGGAGAAAGAAGTTACCGACCGACCAGCGTGATTTTCTTTGCGAAGATGTGACGCCAATAAAAGATATGAATTGTCCCACGGTTTGACGCCTGTCACAACAGAAAAAGCACGAGCGGTGTTTTCTGAATGAAAGCCGCGGCTGTAAAAGCGTGAGGCGTGAATCGAGGAATAGCTTTGACGGGATGGCAAAATATCGAGTATCGCGTATCTAAAATTAGTAACCACAGTGGGGAAAGAAAGAGATCAGAAGAAAACGGCGTCAATTACGTTCTCGTTTCCCTACGGCCGCCGGCTCTCGAAGGCTTTCGATGATTTATCGGTAGATACGAACGTCATCGAGTACCGAGACGGTGCTGCCTTGTCGCTAGATTATAAATATCGGAAGAGAAGAAAAGGGGAAGAGAATAGAAATAAAAAAATAAAAGCGAAGAGTAGAGAGAAGGGAAGGTGCGATGTCTGAAAGCAAAGGAGCGACTAGAGTAAAAAGGATACACCTTGATGGCGCCGGATGCCGTGCCAATGATCATCAGCCGTAAACTGGGATCCCATGCGAGGGCTGTGGGTTTGTTTGGGAACCCATGCTGCACTGTCTGCAAAGAACAGAAAACGATTGTTATTACTTTGGTTAATTATAGCTATTAATAGACTCGATGATAGTAGGAAATTGATACTAGGCTATTCTCGCGTACACCAAGTGGATTAAGATTGTATTAACGAGAATTCTTGTGTTTAATGATATTTTCCGTTTAGGTCACTCGAGTAGAATGTTGCTTATCGTTAACAAGCAATTTATCACTTCTTATTCGACAAGTTATAGCACTTAATGCTAATTAAGCCATTTACATTCTTCTAAATTTCTTAAGTACGTAGGGAATAATTCTGATACTTATACGTCGAAACAACATTAAAGTACCGTAATATATATATCGTTATCAATTTAACTTTATCTAACACCTCTTCATTTTAATCGTAGTTTTCCAGTATCGTATTTTTAGAGAAACCTTTTTTTTTTTTACACGTTTAGAAGAGATTTGTAAGTTGTCTCCTATCCATTACAATTACAAGACAGTTTAAATCTACTTATAAGACAGGATTAATTTCGTCGCGAATGTAAATATGTTTCTTGAAAGCTTTTCACTTGATGGATCAAGTCATGTCGCCATGCTCAATTCACAAATTGGCCTGTTCATTTCATCTGGCCATTCTTTATAATAATTGTACATTGTCCATTGTAATCAGCAGACTATTTATACGAGAAACTCGCTAAAAATAGTGTATACTATCTGCGCGTTGTCGCTGGTAAGCGTACGCACGCTCGGGGGCAAAAGTTTGATCCTTGATAACTATCAATTTACTCGAAACTACTATACAAGCAGAAGGAATTAAGTCGAATTACCTACGAGAAACGAACAAAATCAAATTTAATAGTTTAATCGAGGTTCAAGAAACCGTAGTACGAACTCATTTGTGAAAGATTAAATGTTAAACGAAATATCAGTTTGATGCCTAACCTTCGATTTATTGCGCAATTCGTTACTTATTAACTTTCCAAGGACTAGGTTCCTCCGCGAGCTGTTAACCTCCCGCTTTCTTTTCAAGCCCCGCTTACTTGCTACGATCACTTTTATTATTTCTGAAATTAAAGTAATCGCATGAGTATAAACGTGATGACAGAGGGAAGAGAAAAGGAAATGAAAGAGACAGACCGATGTATATCAATCACCATATTATAACCTGTTAAAGTGTTTTAAACTGTAAAAACCGGGTAGCGATATATAATTTCCAGTCTTCCATATATCGGTAATACACTGAAGTTAAGAGAAGAGAGAACCGCCATGAGTGTAATCGGCAAAAAAAGTCGTAGGCCACCTTTCGAGTAACACAATAAGCTTACCGATTCATCTGTAACGCGCGAACGGTTAAAATGAAAAAAATTGAAAAAAGGAAGGATGACCGTGGTAACGTAATTAAATAGGATACAAGGCAGGCTCAATTAAGGGAAACACCGACACTCGGGTTAACGATCGTGTCCACCCTTTTCCGCGACTCGTTTTGAATGCAATTAACGCTAATTATAAGCGACAGTCGTTTCCGACTTTCTCGATGTACCTTCTCTGCCTCGTAACACGAATTTCGACGAAAGGCACATCAATTACTCATCGATGAGTCAGATTTTGCCGGACCCGTTAATCGAGCGGTTTTATCGACCAACGGTGCACGCATATTTACCTACCGGTCGGCAAACGGAATTATAAAGAATCTATTTTACGATTAGCAATTAAAGCATTTCTGTAATACACTGTGGTGACAACGCACATCCTGTCACGGAGGGCAAGGTACTCGAAAATTATCTCTTAACCGTCTTTGTTATTCTCGATAAGGGAATCTTATCGAGCGAGATTCGAGTAATTTTTCCTTACTTCCGAAGGACAAATATGGTAAGATGAAAATTATGTACTCTCTTATCGGTACACGTGCTCCTCTACTAAAAGTACTTTTATTTGATGATTATGTATGAAACCTCAGATTAACACAATAAAGAAACCTTGAAATCGGTGATTCTTTCTATGCCTCTGTTTCGTAACCGCAAAACTAATGTAATTGAGGTGTTTATCTTTAGAAATTATGGTCGAGACATTGCATTATTGTAAATAATCGAGTTCCGCTCAGTGTATTTATTATTTACTGCGAAATAAGAAAAAAGAATCGTTATTTCACGCTAAATATACGTTTGCTGTGTTAGCGTATAAAATGAACGTGCTGCGTTAGGTTGCTAAAAATTTGGAAATGCTAAAGCATTTTCTACCTGAACTAAAAGATTCCTTGATAGGTAGGCACGGTTGCGGTGCAAGATTTAGGGCTGGCCATAATATCGATTTGACGTGCGTTTTTACCGCGCGATTAGGAAAACGGGTGCCCGTCGGTACGGCAGGGTGGGAATGCGACCTTGACCCAAGTAATTTCCATGAGAAAGGGTGTCGCCACTTTTCAGTTTCGGGAGAAACATACTACGAGAATTAAGGCAAGAAGGTGCGTAAGCACGAGTCGTCACAAGCATAACAAAGGATTCCCCAGTAAGGTTTAATCTGGCCTGGCCTGAGTTTTAGCTTAATCTCAATGAACCTAACCTCGATTGCAGTTACGTTAACTAAACATTGATCAAACGGTGCCTTTGCTTATGGCTACACAAGCAAACCAAAAAATTACGACTTTGAAAATTACTGGTTTTATCGACTCGTATGAAGCTAAAAGGTCGATCGATAATAAAACTTTGAAAGATTTATTACTTTTTACAAACTCCACTTTTCTTGGTATTGATTGAGATAACGTTAGATCTATAATTCCAAACTTAACAATTCTTTGCTTTTACTATTATTTTTTTTTTTTTAAGTTTCGACGAAAGAAATATTCGATCCAGTACGGAGATCTAATTTTATTCTTGAAAACGTTATAAGTAATTGTTCGATCGATAACTCAATGTGACATTTCTTCAACGTAAATACTTCATGTTAGTATTATGGGTATGTACTTTTCTAGAATGCTTGAAATATTGCAGAGCTTGGTACTTGCTTTATATTTAATAAGCACAAATTGTACAAAATAATCATTAATGTTTTTCTACGTAATACGATACTCGAATAATATACGAGGGATATTTATTAAAAATTCCCGAAGAATAATTGTTTGATTTATTGTAGGATTATGACAAATATTATATAATTTGAAATAATCATAGAATAAAAAGAATACAGATAAATTTATTCTTCTGTCAGCATTAATTTATATTAAAATTTCAAAATAATCCGCGCGTGTCGGTTTATATCTAACCTAACCAGCTTAGTCTAACGGTACATTTGTGCGCGTATATTAAAGCGAACGTAAAAAGGGCTAGGCATCTTATCATGCGTTTGTTTGTACAGAAAACCGATAATATCTTTCCTCCTATCTCTTTTCTTTACAAGAAGCACGTAGAATTATCGATAGAATCGATGCTAGAAACCAAACGTTATTTGCCCGAAATAAAGCCACACCGGGATTAGTACAATCAATCCTTCTCGTTTTACGACGCTTAAAGCAGTTCTAAAAATATAAAACACCTAAAACAAAATTAAAATTTCGTTAAAGACATATATCGATTTCCAAACGTTCGATGATGATTCAATTTTCAAAATAATCACCCCACGCCTTTTTTTCCGATCAGACGATGAAATAGCTACATCCAGTGATGTAATCTAATCAAATGTTATTCGAGTTTCGATCAGACCAAACTGCAACGTAAACACGGGGTTTGCGTAAATGAGACCACTTTAATTAAGGCAACAGGCGCCCTCCACACCGAGGGCTTTCTACTTTTTTCCAACTTGTACATCTTACCGCGCAGAGCGCGCTACTTCTGCCCGTAATTGCTTAACCTACAGATTAACCTACATTTCCTATTACATTTTCAGCCGAACGAAAGTAACGTATACGCACACATTTAGAACGTGCGGAACGTTCCTATTGTCTATTCCGAATCCGTGCATTCCCCGTAACTTAGGAAAAACAACGGAACGAAGGAAACATGGGAACATGGAATTTCAGTTGTAACGGTCGGCGGGATTTGCAAGGTGTCGGAGAAAAATCGTGTCTTCCATCACGGATCGATCGGAACCGGCACGACTTGATTGCACTCGCGACTGTTTTCGCAATCCGTGTCGTCAAACTTCGGATCCAGCAGGCGGAGAATTAAACCACGATAAGGTTTCGCGACAGTGCACCCGATGGCCGGCGACGATGACAGCCAGCCGAGACAGAACCGCTAAAGAAACGCACCACACCGCACAACCACAATAATCCTGACTCTTGCACCGTGTCTCGGCCACCCGTCGTCTTCTAGACTTTCGGTATCGATTACGTTCGGGTATCGACCTGTTGATTCCGCACCGTTCATTCTTAAAACACGCTGTATCATGTTCTCGGACGAAGGCAATTTTAGAATCTTAATATTCCGCCATGAAGGCAACCTCTCAAAGGTAGCCTGCCTGGATGGTGCTAGGGCTGATCAAACACGTTTCGCAATGCTTCTTTTAAATCAATAGAGGGCGACAAGCGCGCTTTTATTTGAACCAAGTCGACTCGATAATTAAACTGAAGAGAATTGGGAGAATTTTTTTTTAATTAACAATAATATCTGATTTAAAATCCTGTACCAACTGTTCGCTTAAATGATATAAGTGTCCCGTTATGTATAGATTATCGGTAACTGTGGCGAATTTAAAAGAAACAGCGAATCCTGCCGTGTTTTATCGCGCGTTAAACGCGTGCGCTCGATAAACCCGAATTAAAGTCGAATTTATTCGATTCTCTTTTATCAGGAATAAATACGGAACAGGTTTTTTCTTTTAACTATGTACGAATTATATCATGGTATATTTATGGATCTCCTTGAGTCGTGATATTCACCATCTTTTTCGATTTTTTTCTTTTTTTCTTTTTGCTGGCAAGATTTATGTGTAAAACGATTGAAAAGCTTACGAGTAAAAAGAACTTGTGTTCTGTAAAATGCATCGCGTGTCAACATCGTGATATCATGAAACAGAAGATTACTATCTGACGTGGTAACAGAATAAACTTTTAATAGCAAACTTGTTGACTTATAAATAATGAATGTGTAAATAAAATGAAAAAAGAATACGGAGGATCGGTTTGTTTTAAGAACTGATAGGGGTACCTGATAAAATTCTCTCTATAACTTGGTTTATCGAATTTAATTGGTCACTTTTTTTTTCAGTTGAAACGTGCCAAATGCATCGGAAAACGTAATGCCAAAATTATTCACAATGTCCTTTTAAGGCTCCGAAATTGATAGAGTAAAAGAAGAAAAAAAAAGAATACAGTATAACTGCAAAAGCCATACTCTTTAAATGTAAATGAAAACGAGTTTGTCCCAATGTACACTCTCACTTTTCTTCACGGTGAATAAAAAACGGTGCAAAACAGCTTTTCCTTGGTGCATCGAAATTGTCTGCTTTCCATTGGAAATGCTAACGCATTAATACGATTGCGTTTAAACATATTATCCATGGCGAATTTGTTTTGTCGCAAAGATGAATCTAATCTATTTCAGTAATCTCGTGGTCTAGAGAAAAAAGGTAGTCTCATAGGAGCAGACAAGTAAAAGAAAGTGTCGGCGCATTTCGCCGGGCCGGGTGTGGGCGAAACTTTTAATCGGGACTTACCTTTCGAAAGGCAAAAAGATCCTTTTGCAGTTTCTGTCGCTCGGCCGTAGGTTGTTGGCCCTTCCCTCTGATAAACTTCAACATCTCTGTCGGCGTTGTCTCTTCCTCGAGCGGTGCGACACGTCCGTTAAAAACGGTTAATCCTCAGGTGTAACGCCACGACGTATCACTGCCGTCGCGAAGGGCTCGGTTAAGACCGCGAGGACCTCCCGTAATTAAAACATTCTTGAATGAACGGTAAAACTCGCGCGCGTACCGCAATACGTATTTCGTCGGTGTGTTCGGCCGCACACGTCCGATACGCCTGCAACACGTCAGTCCCCTGTCTTTCACGCCGTATCCTCCTCCTTCCTTCTTTTTCCCTTTCCCGCACTCTCTCCTTCTTTCTCTTTCGCTCACTCACTGATTCCAGTCTGCCTGACCAATGTGTCAGCCGCTACGAGTTTTTTAGTGACGTTGCGCGAAACTTTTTCCGGTCTATCGAGAGAATGGTTTTCGACGACAGGTCGCACAATGGCCCAGCCTGCTGTCTAACTTACGATACGAATGAACACGTAAAACCATTGAAATACTCGACAGAGGCGTGAAGTCATTCCACGTCTGTCGCTCGCGTCTCTCGTGTCTTTCGCCGTCGCGTCGGCTTTCCACCAATCACATGTTTCGGTTATGTTCGACCATGCTCGGTCGAAATCGTCTATGTTCGGCCAAAATCGTAACGAAAGCCTAGTCGGGCGCGCCCGCACGAACAATGACCTCGATCAGGCCTGCCAAACTTCACCATCGAATACCCACTTTCACTTGATTCAATCGCTAACCGTTACCCTCATAGAAATATTTTATAACGTTACTTTGCCTCACAGAATTTCGATGCTTTGTATAACACAGCATTTGAAAATGATAATTTATTACTTTACGCTTACCATGTGCAATAGTATAATGTAACATTACTAAAAAATGGAAAATTAAAATCGAACACATTTTGAGAAAAAATAAACGTGTATTAATATGAGATTAATATTTATATTATGTAAATAACGAAAAGGAGTCACTTGAATATCTATAGCATTGAAGAGCAAAGACACAGTGATATGTAGAATTTTATTTTAATAGTGTGATATTTGAATTCTTATTCAAAACATGTATTCGGAAGTCACGTGTTAGTATGATTTCCTGAATAGTATATGTTACTATGTTTCCATTTCCGCATGCTCATTTAAAATGACATTTACAATTGTAATTGACGTTATATTACTTGCGTTTTGTCTTTTTGAAATTACTTCACTTATCACCCAATGAATATATTTTATTTATAATAAGAAATTAATATTTTATAATATACACATATTATTTCCCCTTTTTCAGTATATACGTAAATTTGTGCATAACTAGACATATTACAAAAGTTACATGTAGTACAAAAGTGCATATACAAATTATCAAATTATTAAATCTATAAATCGAGTCTAAAAAATTTGTTCAATTCGTTTGCCTTCAAAGTTTATTATAAAATATTTTTACTTTTATATTTGTCACTTAACATATTATATTATATCTGTATAACGTTATTTAATACTGCCATGATAAAAGATAAAATTTTTCGTAACAATATAAACATTTTTCAACTGGTAGTTATACATCGATATGTAAATATGAAGCTACAAAAATTCTCAGGATTTTATTGACATTTTCTGTGGTTTTTAAGTCGATATTACCACGATTATCGCTTGTTTTATGCCATACCTTTGGAAAAGGATATGGTATCAGATGTAGGACAGGAATATCTAAAATAAACATTTTACAATAAATACATGCAGTATACGATACATGTACATGAAAAAATTAATAT
The DNA here is from genome assembly GCA_002201625.1 of Euglossa dilemma. Taxonomy (NCBI): domain Eukaryota; kingdom Metazoa; phylum Arthropoda; class Insecta; order Hymenoptera; family Apidae; genus Euglossa; species Euglossa dilemma. The sequence continues at coordinate 309,729 of NIJG01000132.1, read as the reverse complement.
TTACCTCGATGTAAGAAAGGAATATGATCATCATCGATATGAGCTTCCATGGAATAAGGTTGAAAGTATGATTGCACGCGTTGTTCATAAGAATATGACTCAAACTTTTTTAAGGAAGCTAACTTATTTTCAACAGCCATCAACAAAGAGTACCACTTTTCTGTATTACTAAAGTAGTTATAAAATGTTGGATCTGGTGCACCTATTAAATCTAATAAAACCAGTAAATCCTATAAAAAAAGAAATAAGAAATGTACATTTATATAGGTTTTTATATATTTACTAAGACTTACAATTTTATCCAATTCAGAAATATTTTCTCCCTGTTCATAAACGGTATAATTAGTATGCCATACTTTGGCCAAATGTTTTGAACCATAAATAGAATCATTCGGACCCCATTCTCTAAAAGCCTCTTCACCATCAAAAAATATGAACATTAAACTCACGTCATTCTGCAAATAAAACTAATATAATTGCAAAAAGTGAATAAAAGTTATTGGCAATATACCACTCACATTTTTTATAGAGTCTAAATAATGCTTCATAACTTTAGCTAAATTAATCATTTGGGCACATGGTACTGCACTATCTGTAGCACCAATAAAATTCCTTTTTCTAGTATACTTTGAGTCATAATGACAAGCTAATGTCAAATATCGTTTTGCATTAGGATTTAATCTTGCAACTATATTTTCAAATTGTAAAACTCCAAATGTTGGAGTATGCTCTTCAAACTTATCAGTTTCCACAGACCAACCAAGATCTTCCATTGACTTCTTAATGTACTATAAGGAAAAACAATATTTCTTATCAATATCTGTAATTTTCCTTTAAGAATTACATCACGCCTTGTTTACGCATTTTGTATCATAACTTTATATTGAAAGTATCAATATTGTAATTAATCCAAGTACAATACAATACAATACAATACAATAATTATGATTAAAAAAATATATCCTACTTGCATACATTCCTAACATTCATATTATTGTAACTTACATTTTTTACTCTTGTATGCTCCGGTGTTCCAACGATTCTCACGACACATATGTTATCTAAAACTTCGTCTATATGATCAACATTTGACAGATCTGACAATTTCATTATTTGATTTTTTGACAGCCTAGCTGGCATGTGATAGTACTGGAATCATTTCATGACTGTAACTAATGTATGTTGATGATAATCAATGAGATGTATTATGAAAGATGACTTTTGAAAATGAATATGTAGAGGAAAAGTGAAAGTATTCGGTAAAAGTGTATAAATGACAAAAATGTTTGACTTGCGTGTATTATTTACCTTTTCATTTTGAAAACGTGTTTGGGTTATAATATTCGAGTCGGTTATTAAATAACCACAAAAGAGTAAACATATTTGCCAAATGAAGGTGATCATCTTCATACACCGTAGCAAACTTGAACTGAACTGAATGCCGCGAAAGAGCCATCGTAGGTGTTAAATCTGCGCAGCCATTTTGAAACGATGCTCACGTGACTGATGCAAGTCTTGATTTCTACTGGTTAATTGCGCTAACAAGCAATATACATGGAGTAAATTTTTATCGTTATTTTTCAAAATTATAGGTAAGTATAATAGTTATAAATGTTAGATTAAACATTATATATTAAATATGCTTCTTTATTCGATACGTCAATGTATTTTGGAGTCGGTATATGATAGCGAACGAAATTTAAATAGCTACAAAGTTTGAACTTTTAAAACGTTCGTATCTCGAAGGTACAGCGTGTCTTGAAACCGGTTTAATTTTATGGACATCTTGCCGTTGATCAAATTTCTAGTCCATTTGTCTAACTTTCTCGGTATAACTGTAACAATTAGAAGAAGTAGCAATAGGAATAAATCTGATTTAATTTATTTACTCAAAGAAACGTGTATAAAGTTATTCAAATATCTTTTACTTCTTAATACCTTACGTAAAGATACCGCAACAAAAAATCTTACATGTCGTTATTAAAAAAAAAAAGAAAAGATCTATACGTTAGAAAGTCTAGTGAGTCGATGATGCGAATCGTTCTTATGAAATGAGATATTTGTGAATGATACGATGCACCCATTTTACGCTTTCTGCCATTTACATCGATCTGACTAATGGATATTTCTCTTGCACCATGTTGCCGAATTTTTCTTTTAACAGCCACGATCGAAATTTCTACTCGATTAGAACATAAATAAACAAAAATTTCACCGCAATATTTATTCCACGCACTTTCCCCTTGATTTACTAACTCTTACTTAGTTCTTACTGATTTCTCCTTACTGTTAATTATCCTTCTTGCAATTAACAAATTTCTTTTCAGAATGCAAACAAAGGCAACGGCGCATTCAGTGATACGATGCTGTCAATTCACAGTAAGAATAAAAAAGTAGTTGAAAGTAAGACGCTCTAAGAATAGATGGTAAACCTCATCAATCATACAATACTTTCAGAAATTCGACGTCACGATATTGCGGGATAAATGCTGAACGGGTAAACGTTCCTCATTCCCCTGAGAAAGATCATGTAGCCAATCAAACGTGTAATCAACGACCAGGCATGTATGTATATCTCTTCTACGCTCAAGACGCATTATTATTACTATTACCATTACTATTATTATTGTCCTAGCACGAACAGCACATACGAAGGGTAATGCAGTACAAATATTAGATTTGAAAAAGAAAAAGATATATATATAGAGGGTCATCCCAGTTCTAAGTAAGTACGCGGATTGTTTTTGAGCAATTGTCTTTCTCGCGAGTCAAACTGAATCCCGTGCGAGCGATCACATGCCAAACGGACACCTGCCGAAAGAGAAAAGGGAGAGGGGAGATCGTGGGACCCGCGGGTATGCACCACAACGTCCATAACGTAGCGTTTAAAACAAATGATAAATTATGCCTAGGGCGGGACCCAAGGTCGTCCTTCTTCTCTGCTTTTTTCTTTCTCTCCTCGCGCAGGCTCGGTTTGGGATTTACGATCGGCCTCTCGGAGTCTTCGTTTTTTGTCTCGTTCGTTTCTTTTTTTTTTTATCATTCCCTTTGGGGATCATCGCTTGCCAGATTATGTTTTGTTCATTGCGAGCACGTTTCACGCTTACGCACTCTAGACTCTTTCCACTGTTGGTAGAGATGACACGGGACTTCTTCAGTAGTTGTACGGTCCGTACTGCGATCCATGGTAGTATGGTCCTGGATATGCTGCCGGTGCTGGGTAGCCGGCATAAGCGTACTGTTGCTTTTGAGGATATACTAAAATCATGAGAAGAAAAAAAAGACGTTCATTCGTTTGTCGTGCAGATGGTGGTTCTTAGCTGTGGGTAATTATCATTTCCGCCGGGTACAAGTAACTCATTGTTCCGACGCGTTATTTTAATTTTCCGACGTATCACGAATTTAGAATTTGACGCGGATAAATATACAGAGTATTCCATTTTCGATATCTTCCATCAACTATGACAGGTGAAACCGTCAAGGTCACCTCAAGGTTATTCGAGTTTAACGATTTCATCGATTTCTCCGATGAATATAAATTCCTGAATACAAATGAAATACCCTGTAAATTCTATTGGCGGCGCATAAAAGACACTGTTATCAGAAATACTGAATCATTCAACACGGAAAGTCAATAACACGCCAAGAACCACTTTCGCGAATATCGCTAGTTCTGGTCGTTTTGACAAACGGAATCTTTCATTTCGTATTTGCATTCACCTCGAATAACATTATCTCGCGATTGCTTTCGCTTATTACGAAGGTACAAAAGAAAATACCGACTCCGACTTCCGGTTACTCTGAAACCCGGATGTCTTAAGGTTTGAGTATCTACTTTAAACCCGCTCGATAATTACGATTCCGTTCTCTAGTTAATTTTTCTTACGCGAATGTTATTACAGATCATTCGATTCGGCGGCGAGGAGGTTAATGCCGGAATGGTTTTCATTCCGTGGGCGTTCCGGACAATCAACGGAGAGAGGACGTTCTCTTTCGTGAGTTGAAGCATGCTCCTGGATTATTCGTCTTCGCGAGGGTGGACGTAAATTGAATTACGCATTGACACGGGTATGCATGCCACTGAATACGCAAACGCGGAAATCTTTGCGCGGCAACAGGCGTCGGAGGATCGAACGTAAAATTAGGCAAGTGTGTCGCTTTCCACGGGGCTACTTAAAACACACCTGTGTTTGCCGCGTAGCTCTACGTGTTCTTCCGGTTTTTAGTATTTTTGTCAGGCAAAATTATCAGGTTAACGCGTGTATCCTGTTCACCAATAGATCAACGAACAATTTAATGAAATGTCTTCTCTGTATAATTTACAAGCTGCATTTATGTACGCGATCGCTGTCGGCGATACTATCGTTTTTTCTTTTCTTTTTTTTTTATAGTGAAAAGAAAATTTCAAACGGTTCCAAGAACGAAATACGAAGTATCGCTTAAATCGATGATTGATGGAGGCCATTTCATCTAGAAAGTTTTCCCCAGGATCAGAGCGTGACAAAATTGCTTTAATCCACGATGGAAACAGACCGTGAGTGGAACGAGTAAGAGTTTCACGAAGACGAATATCGAGCAATCTTTTTCCCACGATGTCGCTAATGCTTAACAATCGATTTTATCCACGATAACGGGGTCGTATTTTAATTAACAAGCTAACTCTACTTGGGATCAATCAGTGTTTTATGTACAACATATTATTTCCTTACAGGGGCCATTTCTCTGATTAAAATGTTAAATAAGCGGATAATAATTTGTCTCATTCTCTGTAAGTACTTTCGTTTCATATGATTATCGATTAGTTCGGGACACATTTGTTAAGTCTATAATTAACATTTATACGTTATGTTTGTACTTGCAGCGATCACACGTTTGTCTTCGTTTCCCGTTTGAAGGTTTGGTGGGATTTGGATATTTCATCGTAACGTGATTCGTGATCTTACAGTCTAAAATGTAGCGAACTTGTTGACATAGAAGCAATTGAAAATTAAACGTTAAACGTATTTGAAAGTTTCAAGCAGTCTGATTTTCTAACGAGATTTTCACGTTTCATTCCAATTAACTTCGTTCTGCTCTCTGATGGCTTTGATATCACGTACCATTTATAGTTTTACCAATACTAAACGTGTTAGTAAATGTGTCAGCTGTAAATACCGCTACTAACTCGTACTGCAAATTTAAATATTTTAACGAGAACACATCGATACATTATCTACTTAAATACGTGTTAATTAACGCGATAAATTCACCGTTTTGTTTTCTTGTTACGTTCAAACGCGTGCCATAATTCTCTTACATCATAGCTTGCCGATTTCTACTTTACGTAAATCTTGACTCGTTGCTTCTATATCAACCATCTTTTTGTTTCCTTCTTTTTTTTTCTTTTTTCATTAAACTCCTAGTATGCTCAGAGTCGATTCGAGTTAGTAGAACGACCGCCGTTACTTTCAGACCAAGGAACGTCATTTTCGGGGTCAACCCAGTGATCATGAATCAAAGTTAGTGGTACACGATGCACGCGCAGACTCCTTTCTTATAACCACGAATATTTCAACGGCAACATCTGTTAGCGCGTTCGATTGCAAGAAAAACCGTGACACGGAAAGAAAAATGCAAGTCAATACAGTCATCGCTGTATCAGCCTCCCCCTTCGTACGTTTACATTTCTTCAAATTCGAATTCTAAAACCATTCCTTGAAACCATGAAAGAAGAAGGTAAACGTTTTCGGTAATTGAATCTTCGATTATTTTTACAGATAAGAATGGTGCGAGGGAAGAATAATTTTCCAACCGGACGGGAAGATCCGTGAAGCAGCCGAGAATCACGCGAAAGTTTCTCGACCTGGAAGAGGAGTCCGCGCGGGCCCGTGGCGTTCGTGGCAAAAGCAAAAGGTGTTAAATATGTACCAGGCATGAGGTACTGCATGTTCATCGCCTCCTCGCGCATTCTCTCGCCCCTCAAGCAAATCGCCGCGGCGCTAAACAAGATCGCGCTGACCAACGACCAACCGACGCCGACCCAAGCGACCACGTACGACCAGTCGTACGAGATTAGTGAGTTGTCCTTCAGGACCTAGAACCGCGTTCCAGAAAAAAAAGACGGGGGAAGTTAGTACGGCCATTTCAGCGTTTGCATGTCACCTGGCATGATGTATTGAACGTTCTGTGCCTGTTCGCGGGCATGTTCCCGCCGGAGGCAGGATGCCGCGATCAGAAATAGCGTCATCGTGCCTAAACACGTGGCCACCCCCAGCCAGGCAAGGTAAAATGACCAGCCGTACCACTGCACCGTGTTGTCCCTTAAAACCTGCGGGCAAATGTCTCTGTAAACATCTATGCATCTCCTTCTGAGACCACTCTCTCGTTTCCGATGCCACCGCCTTCGGTCCTGGCTACCTTACAGCTGTTTCGATCGATCCTCTGCGTTTGTCACGTATCGCTGTAAGGAATCTTGCAACTCAAAGTAAGGTGAACCAATATCTGGTTGTTTTCGTAATTTAGTAAGGTTGAATTTATATTGGTTCTCCTTACTTGGATGACGTGGTCGCTGGAAATAGAATAATACGTGTTACGTCAAGTATGCGTGTTACATCAAGATTGTTTGAACCTCGTAGACGAGGAGATAGAAATATGTATTTTCGTCTGGTATTGAAAGCAACAAGCTACTTTCTATGTTACACAAGCTCGTTGCGGTTGTGAATGTTTATCGCATCTTGATGTACACGCATTAATAGACAACGATACCGACGCCGGAAATCCACAAACAATTACGTAACTAATTTTCACAGGTGATCAGTTGAAAAGCGGTAGTCGGTATCGCGTGAAAATGCCAACAGGCGCGAACAAACTTTTACAATAATGTATTTCTGGTTTTTATTCTTCGGATAAAAATGTTACTTACGTTGCTCCATTGTTGGTAATATTCTTCTCCGACGATTTTCTCTTTCTCATAGTATTCCACCCCATGCCAGAGTCCCATAGCGCTGGCACTCAACAGGCCTATGTTGTCAAAGAGTTTTCATTTGTAAATAAAACACTGTGAAACGAGAACAAATGATCGTCCTCTTCAACGCTTAATTTCATTAACGATATTTTAACTCGAATTGAATTTACGATATCTTGATAATCGAAAAATACTGGTTTGTACAGTTCTACTGTTAAAGATAGAACAGTTGGAAGATGAACTACGAAGCCATTGAATTTATGAAGCCACTAACATGCTAGCAACATCAAGATTGCGGTGGCTGTGATATTTCCTGGTGACCTCTTCCAACAGCCTACCACTCCCGTCCAGAATGCCGTAAAGATTGCGACGAATCCCACTATAAACAGAGCTATCACAGATCTGCCCATGTCTGAAAATCAACAAAGCACAGAGATGAGATAAACCGTAGAGAGTGGAAATAAAATCTCATCGACGGGTTATTTAATTCGGTCTACGTACGAAGTCGAGTCATTGCGTCGTCGGAGAAGCCTCTCGTCAGATTCTCTTCATCGGGGATGAAGTAATTGATGTTCATACAGTGTGTCTCCACAGGACTTAGGTACGTTTGAACTAGAACAATTAAACATGCAAGGGAAATTACGTTAATCCGATGGTTAACTTACAGAAACAGTATGAAGTTACGAAATCTGAGGGGAAGTTGCGAAAATCGATGCCAGCCTGTTTAAGGAAGTTTCACGGTTGCAGCCAATTAATCGGACAGTCATGGAAATTTCCTCGGAGACGTTCTAATTACGCACGTGTCTAATGGCCGATTGCAAAATGGACAGGCTTCGAATTCTTCCACTGCTTAAAATGTATACGAGATAGTTAGGAAATCGTTGCCTCACGGACGTAAATTTACCTAACGTTCCTAACGTCATGTAGCAGAGATGAAATTATATTCGATGTACGAGCGATCAGTAGCCTTAAGCGCGGGTAAAAATTTCTGCTGCAAGAAACAAAGTGAGTTTTAATCGTCGAGGTAACTATGTAACTCGATAGGTGACTCGAATACTTGTCGGGATAATTCGAATCGATCGAAGGAATTCCTGAGCTAAAAGGTGTCGACTTTTTTCGTTACAGCCCTGGCATATCGTGCACACGCGTATCGAAAAGCACGTGACCCAGAATGCAACGCGCTATCACCGACTGCGAAGTATACACAGCGTGTGTGTACACACATGTCCGAGTTGGCCGGCGTTCGTACGCCTCTAGCTTGTCTTTCATGGGCAACGGTACTCTTTGGCCATTCCAAATCTACGAAATACTACTTTCGAAAGGCATTTCACGTAGTGAAAAGAAAAAGTCGCGCTCGTGTCGCGATGCTTTCACGGTTTCCTGTGTTTCTAGGAACGCCAAAGAAAAGTGTAATGACATTAATTGCGAATCCACGACCTTCTTCATCTTCTCCATCCTCTTTTTCTTCCCTTTTGTACATGGCGCACGTGAGCACAAGCCTCAGGTATTTTCTACCATTTCCACGGTAGATATCCGTGAAAAGAACGAATTTTTAGAGAAATTTATTCGAAAGTTTCAGGTTTTTTCTTTCGCGAGGAAGCAGTCGTTGAAAAGTGAAGGAAGACCTTCGAAAACGGGGACAGAGACGTTCGCAGAAGCAAAGATAGAAGAAACATCTGCACGTAATTCGAAGGCCCAATTAAGCTTTCAATGTCTACGACGCGACGTGAGGGATGCGTCGCGTAAATGCGCATACCGTTTGAAATATTTGAGATTCAGTCGGTGACGGCCGTTTCCTACACCTGACCTCCATTTTGTAGGACGATTTCTGCCCGAAGGTGAGAATATCGATGAATATTTCCTTACGACGTCGAGTCAAATCCGCCCGTAACATTTTTATTATCACCAGTGAATGAACTCTTGTTCTTTTTTCCGCTTCAACGAGGTCTATGCACGATCACGCATGCTAAGCGAATCAAATACGAAGCCGGAAATGGAACGCCGGAAGCAAACGGAACGTCTGAGCCGATAAGGAACTGGCGGTCGAAGAACGGTACAAGACAGTACACGTGATGTATCGATCGTTTCGATTGTTTTCCGCTCAAACCACGGGAACAACCACCGTTGTTCTCATTCCCCGAGAATTTCTCAGTACTTTCTATTCCCTGGTATTTCATTCTCCGGCCTGTACGCGGTTATAATAGAGCCCGATATCGCTCCGGATTAAGGAGGAATAAAAAATAGCATTCCCCGGATCGTAGATCTACCGAAAGTCCTTTGATTCGTCACGACGTGAAGCGCTCTTCCTTCGAAGGATACTGGTTGTTCGTGAAACTCGAGACTTCCGGGCAAACTGGAATTGCTCCGTTACACCGCATCGAAGTTTAGAAAATGCCTGCGTTTCTCATCGTGAGAAAATGCGAACCTTTTCGGATAATGAGCTCATAGAATATTCAAGTTCCAGTCGGCCGGAGGATCGAGTGAACGTACTTGCAAAGTGTTGATAGGCGAAGTGAATGAACAGTAGCTAGTTATATCTCGGCGTAAACTATGCGTATTATATATTGTGCCGGATACTTTCTGTTTACCTCGTGAATGGAGGCCTGGAATGCGAGGGAACGAATTTTTAATTTTCAATTTCGAGACAATTCCTTTATCGAAAGTAGTATATCTACGATAATTGTTATTTTTAACGCCACCGTCTCGAGAAGAACGTGTAAAATAAGAATGCTGTGAATTTTGACAATCTGAAATTACCACTCAAACACCGTTTTAACCATTTCCATTGCCGTTTCGGTGTATAATTTTCCGTTATCCAACCTAGATCTTCGTTACTTATTTTATTCCTTTTGATATTTTCTGAGCAAAGAGTGTCGATATTTTTCAGAGAAGCTTCGTACCCACGATATTCGTACACCTCGAGGCCTTTGACTTTGATTATGGCAGATATGAATACACAACTATGAATAGCTAAGCGCAAACCAGTAGCGAGTGCCAGGTGCGGCACGTTGATTCAGTCAAATGCGTTACGTGGTTTGAATAACGTTGTTTTATGACGTTTGTCATTGTCCTGAGTCTCTTAAACCGTGATGAATTTTTGTGTATGTACATAGCTAATCGCATACTCTTCGGATACATATCGTCACATTATCATGTCGACGACTTTATACTTCAATACCGCTTCTAAACTCGGTATTGTCAAAATTCCTTTCTCTTCTTCGAAGCTTCGAGGGACAGATCATTTTTCTTCGATTATATCGTGGGATTTATCTATTTTCTTTGTCACTTCGTCGTGTTATTATCTCTCTTTTTCACCACGTTCTTTATTGTTCCTATTCCCAGTATTATCATTATTGTTAGTAGCCTCCTGGTGTCTCTATAGGTTCTCACGCATGATGTCCACTCAGCTGTGTAAATACTATATCTGCCTTCAATTTTTATTTATCTTTTTATATACATAAAAGGCAAACTTTTACGAGTATTAGTGCCTTTACAACCGAATTGACGGAAACTTGAAAAGACGAGGACTAACATCAATTATGGTTGCAGGTTTAACTTTAGTTCCGCCCCTGTTGAAGCTGCATAGGGTCTTGGATGAATGTCAGCCCATCAACCGCCTGCTACTCGATGTTTTAACGTTGGATCTCGTTATAACGCGAAGGCTACTGTAATCATCGCGGCGTTCTATCGACCTTGTATGAACCACATGGAAAGACGATCGGACACCGACGTCGCCTGTTTGCATATGAAAAACGATAATCCTAATTGCATACGCCGTGAAGACTGGGAAATGCGCCTCTTTGTTGCGAAGCTGCTGCACTTGGCTCCCTTTCACGAACCTGGCTTCTTTTATTATGCAAACGAAGTTTCCATTTGTCGAACCCGCGCGATCATCTATTGTGCGAGAATTTCACAGCGAACGGAAAGAATATTATATCGTTACACGTGAATTCGAAATTTTAGAAAATCGAACTGCCCGTTCGCAATTAGACGAACAGAGCGCAGTTCGTGCATTCTCATCGATACACTGCGCACCATCGCGAACGAGGTTTCTGCGTATGTTGTAACAGAGATTGAAGCACGCTTAAGAAATTTGTTCGAAGTCGATTCTCTTAGATGTGTAAGTTTCCTCAATTAGTTTTTATCATTTTCGATTGCCTTGCTTGGGGTAGGATCGTTTTTACCGCGCATCATTACCGTAGAAAGTTGAACGGAAGAAAAAGGCGATGCAATTCATGGATATTATCACGTGGAATTAAATAGCTACCTTTCATGACAGATTCCGATCCTGATCGCAGCTCAACGTGTTTACGATTGCCAGACGGCTATGAAACCACGTTCTCCATGTGAAATTTCGCCTCGTTCGTCTCGTTTCACACCGTGCTGAACAATTTCACAGCAATTTGAACTGATTCCAGTAGTCTGCTAATTATTTAAACACGCGTTTTCTGTTTGTGAAAATATTAATAATTTAACCACCGAAGTCTTAATGGTACCGAGGTAAAATTATTCTCACCAAGGCTAAAAATGAATATTTCTCAACGTGCTATCCAGACATTATCATATCGTACGATTAAGAAGTAAAAGGATTATTTCTCTATCGAGTGAAAAGTTCAGTGACTGTTGGGAATGAAATTACGATCGAAACGGTCCAGTTGCCGATCTAATATCAACGATAATTGCAAGGAGACGTTGGTTTCACTTGAAAAAAGTGTAAAATGGAAAGAAAAAGCATTCAGATGTTCCCTGAGCGAGCCATCTTCTTGCGAATCGAGTAATTCAAAGTTTTCACGCTTTGATGAGCGTTTGATCTCAAGCCAGATTCTAATATCACATTCTAACTCAATTTCTTGGCGAAAAGGCTGGATTACCCGTAATTGCTTTTCAACAGAAAAATTTCTTTTATTCGTAAAAAGACGATGCGGTTGTCCTACTTCCCACAGATTGGTATGAAAGAGGTGAATGGGTAGTTTCATATTTTTTTTCTTTTTTTTAGGATTATCACTACGTTTTTGTTTCTCCTATTTCTCACCAACGTCCACTAACATCTTCGATTCTTAACACTAGAACTATCAACCAAGTTATAATACTACAGGTAAAATCGAACTTCTTCTTTTTTCAAATTAGTAAAAGTATGTATACCTGCTTTTAGTGAGGCAGAAAAAGAATGTTATTATATCTAACTTTTTTTTCTATTTATAGAAAAACGCATACACGAGAGAACTAATTGTAATTCTTCGCAAATTGTCAAAGAAAATTCGAATTAGGTAAATTTCATCCATATTAAACCTAGGACTCTTGCTATTCTTCGGCAGACTTTTATAAACTTCTAATCGTATATATCTATTTATTGTCATCTTATCGCGTTAGTTATCATTTATGTATACTACAGTTTGGTATTCATTGCAGGTCAGTAGTTCCAGTGTTAAGGAATTCTTGGTATAACTGAGAATTATGGCAAGACACGTTCTCCATGTGGCAGAAACAAGAAAGGAGTCAATATTGACCAAGGGAACTCGTGGAAGCTCAAAGGAGACGTCTTTGGGTCATCACGTACACGCCGGCAATTTCACGAGAGCCTCTTCCTTTCTCCTCCAACTGCGTGCAACCTAACCAACCGATTATAAACTCTTAACCTATTACGTGAAATAACCCGCGACATTACGATATCGTAACGTAGAAAGTCCTGTAAAGGCCGATATCTCTTGTACGAACTCGAGAACTCGCAAGAAATTCGTCCTAATCGCTTTCGAGATCTCGTCGCGTCGTTTCCCCGAAAACGCGCGAATATTTCTTTGTCCATTGGCGAACCGTTCCAATCGGGGAATTGTATCCACGAGTCATGCATCTGTTATGTCTCGTGAGATCAGAATTAATTTTACCGCAGGTAGCAGTAGGTTTTCAGGAATCGTTAAAGCAAAAACCCTGAAACCTGTCATATTGACTAATCTGGTAGTTCTATCTGTCAGACAAATTCGTTTCGGCTTAATTCGTGATAGATGCAGATGGAATGCTTTCACTTGAAGCAAGAACTGTTCGATCCATGGTTAGACTCGCGCGTTTCCACGTGTCTCGATGGCGATTTGTTTAAGGAAGTTCGATCGTGTTGGGCTTACCAGTCGGTGGCCTTTCTTTGGGATAGCATATCCTGAAGAGACCCTGCGTCCTCGTGTAGTAATAGTACTTCGTATTCATTTGCTCCACCAAGTGGCTCTGCTCGGCATGCTTGGCTGCATATTGCTGCAACAAAACAATTTGTCCGAATGATTCACGCTATCCAACGATCCGTTTCCCCTCTGTTCGCTCGCGTGCAGTTCTATTAATTAATCACACCGAACAATCGAATCGCAAATGAGCTTAATCGACGAAAATGATCAGGTTGGTCGGTGAAAACGATAGCGAGGGAAGAAGGAAACATTGTTCCGAACGGAGTGAACGGTCGTTGGTTCCCGAATGCAGATTAGCTGCGAGTCGTAGTCGTTTTATGGAAATATTACGATCGTTAGAAAGTAAGAAAGCAAGAATCGGGATCCCCCCATGAATTTAGACGGCCAAACGTCTCTCGATATCGCTGGAAAAAGTCCAAACGAATGGATTACGGGGAAATTATTCACCAGCCGATCGCTGCCGATTCCGTGGAACGACTGTTTCCCAACGTCGAAGAAATGCATCGCTCGGTGATCGGCCTTATTCGTCGATCAAAGTCTAGCCAAAGTGAAGATAGAAAATTACAACCTTCTCCGCTGATCCCGTGAAACGATCGTTTCCCAACTTCCAAGGAATCCATCGTTGAATGATCGACCTCGTTCGCTAATCAGAACCCAGCTAAAGCGACAATTGAAAACGCGAAATTATAATCTCCTCGCTTAATTCTTTGAAACGATCGTTTCCCAACTGTTATTGGATAATCGACTTTATATTCATCGATCGGAATCTAGTTGAAGCAACGATTAGAATTGGAAGTGGAAGATCGTCTAGCTAGATCTCGATTGACGTCGAATTGTAATACAGGAATTACCACAGAACGACAAATTATAACTTTCTCCGAACCGTGATCGTATGCACGCGAACTCGAAGAAGAAGACTGGGCTTTAGGAAATCGACAGATCGAATTACACGTTGGCTGACAGTCACGCGGGATATTCGCGTAGAAAATGGATTTTCGTCGGAAGTTACGTGTGTCTGCCAGGCGAGGCTGAACCAGGCTCGCGGAGGAAATTGCGGAAGGAAAGGAAATCGCAGGCGTGTTACAAATTTTCAGTTCCAACGGCGAGCGCGGGTATCTAGCCGGTCACTTCCTGAAGAAACGAAACCGCGCGTTATCCTAGAAGGAGGCTTAGAGAGCGTGTTTACTCAACCGTGCCGACTCGAGTTCCGGACTTTCTTGCGATCGAGGATGCGCTATGCATACCGCCCTCTAAATTAAATGTAATTTCAGATCTTATGACAGCTCGGTCGACGGTGGAACCGTTCTTCTGCATCGTCGGCCAAGTATGAGAATCCTCTTGCAGCCGCTCCCTGGCATGGAAACGGAATTTCTAGTTTTCCTTTCTTACCGTTTCCCTTTGCCTGCCTCTCTATGACTTTGTTAGAACTAGGTACACACGTGAAAAGGAACGGTAGTTCTATTCTCGGTTCCTTGGTAGTTCAGTGGTTAAACATGGATAGAATGGAAGTAAATTTAGCTTAGGATTTCTTTTACATTAACGAGGCTCAGTTCCGATCGAGTAGAATAGGAGAAATAAGAGAATGCGTTTAGCTGATAGAGATAGTTAGGTGAGAGTGAATTATAGTTTTTCCCTGTCTCTCGAATAATTTCACGTTAGTATAATCTCGAAAAATCGAGATACGATTAAAAGTTAAACTTTGATTGTACAGGGGAAGGTTGGTCGGTACGTAAAACAGTTGAGAAAACGAATTACCAGGTAATAAACGACGTGCTTTGCTTCTGCTCGCAGTAGAAACGTTATATAACAAATTTCAGTTATTCGTTCCGACCATTGGCTCCTTATCATTGATCTTTAAGCAACGTGTTAATTATTCTCGTAGAATAATGGTATTTGGAAGATTACCGGTGTGGCGGAACCGGGACATCGATGTTGCTTAAATCTACCGTGAATAACTAGTACCCGCATCGTTCAGACTGTACTATATTTTTTAAACGCCTCTTTTTACTTTAAAATAGCCGTTACATCGCCTTTGCGCATTGCGCGAATTAAAAACTTACATGTAACACGTATTTTTATTCCAGAGCTACGTTCTCGACCATCGAAGAAACTTACATCCAGCATGTTTCTCACGAATTCCTTGCAAGACCACCGATAGCCGCTACGGCAGAGAGAATTCCAGGATATCTCCGTAGCAGATCCATTATAGAAAGTATGCTGACGATTTTCTGATACAGCATCACGTAGAAAGTGTAATAAGCCGTATGGGGTTGTACAGCAAACGCTATAGCAATCGCACGAAACCAGAAAACGCGTGTTTTCACGGACGTTCAAGATTCGTGTACTTATGTACCCATGTATGTATACTTACACACGTATTTACGTGTACTTAAATACGTATTCCGAGATATAATGATAGCTCGCTACGCTTGATTCTCATGCGTGTCTCGGCTGATCCTAATTTTCCAGCAAGGCACGTCGATCTGTTTTCACCGTTTCGCGGTCATCAAGATCGTTTTCTTCTCGAGGTCTCATCAAGTGTACCAATGGAACAATAGTACAGTAGTTACGGTAGAAATGAGAATTATTCGAACTTGCGGCGAACCTTGATCGTTCGCTCGTTAATTTCTTTCCGAGATCCTTCTCGTTTCTCTATTATTTATTTAATATATTCTTATCCGCCTTTTTCCGACTCTGCTGCTCAATTTATATTCCACTTGCAGTAATTGCCGCCATGAAACCTAATGGAGACTGGAAGCTTCGTCTTGTCAAGAAAAATCGGTCTTCTCCGCTACGGACTCAAGGTTGTTGTTCGACAATACCAAGCGTTAGGTATAGCGTAGTTACTCCTTTTTCGTTGCCATAGTTTTACTGTCAGTCGACGATTATCGTATGAGCGAACACGGCGACGTAGTTTAACGCCATTAGACTTTTTCTTGAATAACTGTAAACTCAGGAAGGAACTACTTTCCTGTTCCTTTTTTTTCTCCTTGCTCCAAAGTGTACGTACTTCCTCGTGAGCGTAATTCCGAAACTGGTTTCCTCTGAAAATAGCGTTTCCCGTTCGTGTTCCGTCGCGATTACACGAGATCATGACTATCGAAAGTATCGGCTTCTGTAATCGGTTCGACAGAAGCCGCGATGGAACTGTTGTCTCAAAGGGAACTCGAGAAATTTCGCGTCCCACGTTGCCGTCCGATCACGATCCCCCGAGATCATGACTATCGAAAGTATCGGCTTCTGTAATCGGTTCGACAGAAGCCGCGATGGAACTGTTGTCTCAGAGGGAACTCGAGAAATTTCGCGTCCCACGTTGCCGTCCGATCACGATCCCCGATCGTAGAACGATAATTGAATTCCGAATACTCGTGGGTTGCGGGATCTTATTAACCTTGGGGAACACCCATGCCTCCTGCGATCGATCATCGACATTTTTCCTCCAGAATGCAAAGTAGGCGTACCACGAAGAAATGTCGACGACGTTACCACGATTTCTTTTTTCTCCGTCGCGTCTTTCATCGTCTTCCATTTTACGTCTCATCCGAGTCTCGTAAATCCGATCGCGAAACCTTTTACGACAATCGTTATAGTTATCGTTGCGCTGTAATTTTATGGAAATGGAATTTCAAAATAGCAAAATGAACGGGCACGACCCGTTTATCGACGATGAATCATACGACTTCCTTTCTTTTTCTATCCACTCTTATATTCGCAACTAAAAGGATTGCGTTTGGATTACACGTAAAATAGCTACTACGTTTACTTTCTCGCGTCTGTCGTAAATCGCAACTGCATGATTACCAAACTCGATTTACAGATCGGCCAGGTTGTTGCTACGATGAGGCCAGGAGCAAGAAAGGAAAACTAGCGACTGGCCAAGGCAACGATATTCGAGGGAGAGCCGATCTTCGTAGGACCCTCGCTCGGTCCTGGTCTAACGGTGGCAGCGGCTTTCTCGAGAATTCGAGAATTCTCGTCGGCGAAAACGACTCTGGACCCCGGCGAACGATCGGTGTTTCCGCGATAATTAGCGAACAGGTGAGCACAGAGGCGTTATGCAGCGGATCGCTGGCGGAAAGAGAGAAAGAACGGTGTATCGCGAGCGCGTGCAGGGTACACGTGAATCAACTGCACGCATAACGGGCGCACAGTCCTTAATCGTTTGTCACGTGCGTGAAAAAGAAAAAGAAAGAGCCAGAGAGGCCCATCGAGGCCTGTCCAGGTCGTTCCAATCTGCTTTCACATCGTTGTTTCGCCACCGCCGTTCGCCTCGAGCGCGGGAACATCGTCGAGCCTCGGCGATTTCTTTGACATAGAAAGGAAAACGCGGGCCTCAAGCACGCCGCTCAATGGGAATCGCTCGGCGTTAGACGAGGAGTATCTTTAACTCGCCACGAGCCAATTGTCGCGATGCCAACCGTCCAGGTTCCTCGCTCCGGACGCCATCCAGCTATCCCGCGGTAATTAAAGTGTCTTTTTTTCCTTCTCCACCGCGGAGAAACTTAATATCGCGATGAAAGTGCGTTAATTAGCCGACGTTTTACTTTTCCTTCGTTTCGGCAGGTCGAGCGAGTCGGCGGTGCTCCGCGACAATGGGGATCGTTCAGCCGGAGAGGAGATCTGTTTGCACGATTGGTCATGGGGATTTAAAGCGCTGTTCTCGGAGCTAATTAGCTTTCGCGGACGGAAAACGAGAGAGTGATGTGGGTCTAGGACACTTTGCGTCTCTTACCTAATCTCCGACGCGAAGCTGCATACTCCGGCGAGGTGTTTCTGACCAATGCAAATTAACCAACGGTTCTTACGAGCGAAGAATGCGAAGCTCGGTGAAATGCAATGAGAAATGCGACGATCGGTTATGCGAGCTTGATCCACTGTTCGGATCAATTAGCTATTGTAGATAGAAAGGAGAGATAGATATGGGTCTAGGATATTGCAGGTCTCTTACTCAATCCTCGGTATTTCAATGAATATTCATACCGATCTATGACTCTTATAGAGCTCCATGAGAATCGCAACGATCGGTTGCGAGGATTCAATGCAATACTCGGAGTAATTACCGTTTCTAGGCAGGAAGCGAAAAAAGATCTGGGTCTAGGACACTGTCAGTCTTTCGTTTGATCTTCGGCATTAGTCTGGGATATTTTATCGAATTCTATAGACGAAAATCCGGTCTTATCCGGAATAAAGTTGGTTAAACCTCGAGGCGAAAGATCGAGTTATTCCCGACGAACGTAAACCGAGCAACGGTTCCCCTGGTCGTTGTAAAGTTCGATGTATCGCGCTGGCAACCGGAAATGCAACGTGCTAAGTTCAACTATATAATCGCGAGTCAAGTTGTACGCCGGTGTCGCGGTTAAAGGGACCAAGTATGCGTTCGCCAGCGTTACGACAACCTTGCGAATGATAAAGTGCGAAATATGGTCGCGTGGGCGACGACGCGTAACCCCTGTGTCTCTGCGCGTGGGACGGTAATAGCTGGTGGAGATTTTCTGTTAAAAATCAGCTCAGATAGAATCTTGACATAAATCGGAAAACGCGCTGTTCCTAGCGACAGAGAGGAAAATGTATCGCGTACCCTTTGTTTCCTCCTGGCTGATAAGGGAAAATAAAGGAATGAATGATGCATGATAGTTCCACGATCGTATCGAGCGCTTTCTTAACAGAATATACTGCATTCTGCAGTACACCGTGTTTATCTTGTAATATAACTGTAATGCAAATGAAGTTCTTCAACTTCTTTATTCGCGATCTCCTTTCGCCGATGGAAGTTTCTTGCGAGCGAGATATCAACCGATAGCGCAAGAAATTTAATTTTAAACAAACGTGCGTCAGATATAACGTTATTAATTATTATTCAGAGATAAATCTAAATACCAACACGGCGGTGTCCTTATTTCTTCTTGTAATCAAGTCTGAATAATTAAATTACGCGCACTACATATGTAATATAATAATCAGAATGCCGTAACGAAAACGAACGAGTTAATAGTAATATCAAATTTGCTAGAAGCAGCTACACAGCCGCGTTAAATTCAATGAGAAATAAAATATAAGAAACCTGTTATTTTAACCAATTTGGATTTTTTAGCGTTAACGAGTCTTATTATCACGCAGAAACATTCTCGACAAAGATCGAACTTTGCTTTCTGTGTCAAAGGCATTTCGCGAGATTCAAACGTAGTTTTATGCATACGCAGCTGCTGACACGAATTCATTTTGTAATTACAATTCCTTATATTACACGATACGTTAAAACAATTTCCATCGCAGAACCAGAACGCGCGTCAGAATTTCCATGCTCTAACCAGTTTTCGGTATTTCAGTACTCCTATTCGTTACACGGCATTCCAGCTTTCGGAATTTCCTTATTCCATCGAAATTACCGCGAGTACGAGAGAACGCGAATGCGTTAACAGAATCGAAATTCCAGAATAATAATGTTTATGCCGTCGAAGGCGAAGGATGGGGATAAAAAAACACGCGCTTCGAATATTACGTAAACCGTGGAGCAAAATTGCGTCCGGCGAGTTATAAGTTATTCGTTGTTATTACAAGCGAGATCTCAGTCTCTGCGAGAGAGAATGACTTCTGTTTCTTCTTTTCCAGTCGGCCAGCCGCGTGAGATGCAAATTTCCAGAGCAAAAAAGGGACACCGGGTTCAACGTCCTCCCGGCGTGTTAATTAAACGCTCCCTATCTCAGCGGGGATTAAGGAAAAAAGCGCATCGCAGCACCGTTCACCGGCTGGAACCCGTTCCTAAATAACATTTCGGTTCTCTCTAAGCGCCGCAACTTTCATTCCAATTTTTCAACACTGTTACGCAGCGAACCAACCGCGTCGAGTTTCCAACGCTCGGAATAAATTCTGCTACCATTACGCAATTCCCTTGCAAGTCCGTCATCCTCGACCCTCGATCGTTCAACGCGACGTCCCGTCTGCGATGACGCTGTCAAAGATTCGATACGCCTCGATCGAGACTGTATTGAAACCTCATACTCCTCCATCGAGACGTCTCTCGAGCCTCGACTGTCTTGGCTGTTACATATATTTCCGTGTTCACCGCAGGTGAATAGGAAACGCGACTTTACAACACGCGGATTGGCTACACTCGCGAGAGATTTTACGTCTATATCTCTTCAGCTGCGTTCGTTCCCGAGCAATTCGTCCAAGCGAGTATTCGAGACATAAAACGAAGGGTTCCGTTATTCCGAGGAATATAATTCCGTGCAGCCCAGCAGGAGAACACGAGGGATGTAATTTCTCAGCTGTTTCTAGCATTCTGCTCGCGTAATCACCTGTTATGCGCGTTGTGCAATCTCGGTAATTCACCGATTTTCCAGGAAAATTCGGAGCCCCGACATCGTAACTCGCTCCTAATTGTCGTGTGTTTCGATTTCTCCGATGGTTAACGAGCTTGGTCCTCGAGTAAAATGTTTAAGGCTTAATTAATACTGTGGATTAATACGGCGCCGATAAAAAGGAGGTCGAAGAATCGACTTTGTATTGTAATATAATGTCCCGTATGCATTCGAGTGCAAGGACGCGTCGTTCTTGCTGCCAGTTCCTTTGTAACTCGTGCCCTGAATCGATCTTCCGGTTATGTCACGATTTCTTCAATGGAACCGCAATTATACCTTACGACCGCAATTCCACCCGTCGGCATAATAAACACATGCACTCGCACGAATTATGCAGCTCGCGGTCCTTGCGCAACACAGAGGGGTCCTCCTGTCGTTAGCTCGTTTCTCGATTCACCTCGGCGACCACGATCATTGCTGCCCTCCGAGGCAATGGACATTGACAGTCCGCTTGGTCGGTTAATTTGCCAAAGCTTAGCCCGGTCGAACCGTGTAATCTCCGACGAAAAATCTTTCCCAACGTTCCTCTAATGTCTGCCGTCCGAGCGAACCCCTAATACCGCTGGTAATACAGGTTCTAACGCAATGTAAAGCCTCTAATGCAGACTTTGACGTAGGCTTTAATATAGGTTTACAAGTACAACTCGAGTTTGGAATTTCTCTATTAACTCTTATGGTTTCAAGTGTGCCAAGCGCTACCGATGCGAAATAATATAAATATCGTAATCAACATTATATTACTTTAATATTATTATTTACACGAGATTGTAACATTTATTGTCTGACACTTAACAGATTGTTGACGACGAGTAAACTCGTGATAGATACGTCTTCGTTTCATGTCAACTTCGTTTAGTCAATGCATTCTTAATATTTAACTAATAAGACGCGTTAAGTTGTGTCTTCTTTACTACGAAAAGGAAACTTTGAAAGAAATTTCACGTCCACGTTCAATTCCAAAGAAATAACCAGAGACATGGGCTAAACTCTGAGAAAAACTGTTGGTCAACAATCTGTTAAAAACTTGAGAATAAGTTGGAGTTTCCTGTCGATATTTACACTTAAAAGTGGGAGTGTTAAGGGTTAATTCATGTTTAACTCCGTCATCCGAGGGTCGAGTACCGTTTCGACAATTGAACTTGGTCAAAATGACGTATGCGTTATTAGTTTAGCGAAACAGGGATTTCTTGGCGTAAGCATTCGACGTGAAACGCGAATTCAGCGAACGATTACGAAACTTCTTGCTCGCGATTTTCGATTACCCAATGAAGCCTGGTTAACGTAACGTGTAACGTCGCCCGGGTTCTCACGTTATGGCGTCCATAGACCGGAATCGCGGCGTGCCACCTTCGAACAATGATGCATTGACTTGGCGAACATTCGCCCACGCGCCGGTTTTTCCGCCGAGAAATGGCTGATAAATGAACAGAACGATCGGCCTAGGAGACTACCGGCTAATAGACTGCGTCTCGTTTCAGCAGAGCTAGGCGGTTTGCGCAACAACGAAAGTACACCAGGAAGGGGTAAAGGTTTATTGTTCGAAACGGCATTCCGAACGTTCCTGCAATAGTTCTGCTACCCTTGCAGTGTGACTCTCGTTTAAACGTTCAATGGCCGTCGTGCTAAAAAATGCGAACGCACAGGTGAAGCTTGCGACCTCTCGGCGTTTTACATAGAATGACCGCCGGTCGAAAAATGCGTACGCGTGAAGGAAAAGCTCTCGAACTCTGAGCTTCCTTCTTTCAACGACGGTCGATTTAGAAACAAGAATGTACAGGTGAAGCTTTCGACCTTTAAATGACTCTTGGCTTCAAAATGCGAACATGCGAGAGAGAAGCTCTTGAACTCTGAGCTTCCTTCTTTCAACGACGGTCGATTTAGAAACAAGAATGTACAGGTGAAGCTCTCGGCCTTTGAGCTTTAAATGACTCTTGGCTTCAAAATGCGAACATGCGAGAGAGAAGCTCTTGAACTCTCAGCTTCTTTCTTTCAACGACGGTCGATTTAGAAACAAGAATGTACAGGTGAAGCTTTCGACCTTTGAGTTTTAAATGACTCTTAGCTTCAAAATGTTACACATAGGTGAAGCTTTCGAACTCTGAGCTTTCTTCGTTCAACGACGGTCGATTTAGGAACGGGAATGTACAGGTGAAGCTCTCGGCCTTTGAGCTTTAAATGACTCTTGGCTTCAAAATGCGAACATGCGAGAGAGAAACTCTTGAACTCTAAGCTTTCTTCGTTCAACTATGGTCAATTTAGAATTGAGAATGTACAGGTGAAGCTTTCGACCTTTGAGCTTTAAATGACTCTTGGCTTCAAAATGTTAACACACGTAGGTGAAGCTTTCGCACTCTGAGCTTCCTTCGTTCAACTATGGTCGATTTAGAATCAGGAACGTACAGGTGAAGCTTTCAGCCTTTGAACTTTAAATGACTCTTGGCTTCAAAATGCGAATATGCGAGAGAGAAGCTCTCGAACTCTGAGTTTTCTTCGTTCAATGACGGTCGATTTAGAATTTAGAATGTACAGGTGAAGCTTTCGGCCTTTGAGCTTTTAATGACTCTTGACTTCAAAATGTGAACACACATAGGTGAAGCTTTCGAACTCTGAACGTTCTTTGTTCAACGACAATCGACTTAGAATTGGTAATGTATAGGTGAAGCTTTCGGCCATTGAGCTTTAAATGACTCTTGGCTTCAAAATGCAAACACACGCGGAGCTTTCGATCTTTGAACTTTGTTTTTTGGGTGGTTCTCGAGTTAAGAATGGGAAATTACAGTTATAGTACTCGATCTTTCAGATTTCTGTGACTTGATCCGATTGGTATTCCGTTTACAGCAAATTATTCTCTTATTTTCTTCGAACTCTGTACATTCAGTAGATCTGTACTTTGTATAGGTCAAGAATGTAATTATATTACTCGTGACACTCTGTCCTTTGATGCACTTTTAGTAGTATATTACTATAAGGCCTCGATTAACTGAGTCTCCATTATCCGTGGTCTGAATCAATCATAATCACGATTTTCTGTAGCCTCGGTTATATACAATTTCCTGTTTACTGACAGTAACTCTATTTAACTCGTACCAAGTCTCTTCTTTAAACTCTTTAGTCCCTTCTTAGTCTCTCCTTAGCCTTTAGAAGTCTCTTCATATACTGCTGTTTTACCATCGATAAATTGACACGATAAAATTATGAAATTTCTTCTCGTTCCGCCAATTACACGAACCAAGGTCCAAATTTCCAGGACCAAGTGGAATTATCGACGATTACGGTAACTCGTTAACGAATTCCAGCAACGATTGTCAACGCTCGTGGAATAGGAATCAAACAGCGTGGATGTGTCTCTTCGCCGAGGTCATTCAGTTTCGTAACGAGAAAAATCGTGTCACAGCTCGCTGTGTATCAGCCGAGGGATCGACAAGCGACGATTCCTGTTTCGCGTATCGACTAATGACACCGGGGCTGTTGAGTAACAAGAGACAAAAGCTACGTCGAAGAGACAGCGAGTCGGTGCCGACGAACGGTCCCGAGCGACTTTTGGAAAAGAAAGAAGCGAGGGAAGAAAGAAAATGAACAGTTCTGCGAGCCGGTACAGCAACTTACGAGGATGGTGATCGATTAAGTTCGAGTTACACTAGCGGTCCAGTCACGCTACGATCACGACTTGGTCGCAGAAGCTTCAGAACATTATTCGACGCTCCGGAGCGTGACTGGCACATGAATGTTGACGAGCACTGGACCATCGAAAAGCAAGGTTTATTCTCAGGATTCAAGGTTTTTAAGCGCAGACGTGCGAATTCTGTGCCATTCCTTTGTTCCATCCGGCTACAATGCGTGACTTCGTTCGTGCTTCCTGGCAATTCTCGGAATCTCGGGTGTCTTCTTCGACTTGACCTTCTTTCGTTTCTATTTTTTTCGTTATGTCTTTCGTGTTTCTATTTTTTTCCTTATGTCTCTCGTGTTTATTCGTTCTTCGTTACTCGTAGATTCTGGCTGTGCTTTTTAATTCCTGCGACACCTTTGTTGGCTGAGAGCTTGGACGTTCGTCTCGAAGGTGCGGTTAAATTTGATCGTAACACGTGGTTAACGGTGAATCAGTTGACACAGAGTCACGTAGCTGGGTTTATCCGGTGACAAAAGTGGAAACAGTTTTCAAGCAACCCTGCTTTGTGTATAACACGTGCAGTGCCAGCTGGTTTCCGGTTTGGAAAGAGCAGAAACCGATATGAAAAGGAAACAGGCACGGCTTTCACGAAATGCTATCGGAGATTAATTCAATCGCTCCGTGTTTAAATAAACACAGAAAGCTATATACGTCCATTAGTGAAATAAACGATCGACATCAATGGTAATTAATTTGCGACTTATCGTCGTATGATCGAATTAACGATACTCGATCCTAACATAGGATTATGTTCGAACGCTTTGACCATTATTAGACGTTAATTTACAATTAATTACTAATCGATCGAATCAACAACGTTTGCATTTATAATTTTCTCGTCTTCAAAATTCATACTTGAAAGGGAATCGTGGTAAACTATTCCAAATTGATCTTAATTTCTGATCAATTGCCTATTGCCCAAATCAACGATGACCACCACAATACTAAAATCAGAAGAGAATTTCTCGTTTCTCTCATCTTCGTAATCTAATCAACCTAACAGAGAACCATATCGAGCCACTCCAAATTATTCTTTACTATTGACCAATTTCCTATTAACCAAAGCAAGAATGATCACCGCGATATTAAAACCAAAATATAATATTGCATCTTTCTCGTCTTCACAATCCATTCCTACAAAATAGTCGAAAGTTGAGACACTACAAATCCATCTTCATTCTCGACCAATTGTCTATTGACCAAATCGACGATATTAGATCTAGAGGAAGATTTCACCACAGTCTAACCCTATTAGAGAACCACATTGCGCCATACCAAATCGTTCTTAACTTTCGATCAATTGTCTACCGACCAAACCAGATAAAATATTTCATCTTCTCGTCTACGAAGAACCTAGTCGAACCACTCTAATTCATCAAACCCGATCCCAGTAGAGATCCACGTTGAACCACTGACGTTCCTAATCATCGATTAATCATCCATTAACGAAATCAGCGACTCGATACCAAAAGCAGAAGCGAATTTCCTATCGTGCTGATCGCCAAAGCTAAACCCTCCTAGCAGAGAGCCATATCGGGCCAGCTCGGATCGGTCTGGGCGAAAGATCTCGACGAAAGATCTCGACGAAAGAGGCGTAAAGCGTGGCACATCGCGAAAGGGAAACGGGCACAAAGGTCGACGGGATTCCTAAAGCCAAATAAGTTCTGGGGAAAAGCAGGCATTCCGTGGCGCATGACGGCGTAACTTGCCGATGGTGGAAATTACTGCGGGCAGCGCGATCGCGAGGCCGTAATCATTTACACCGGCAAGGAGGAGATGGTACAAGCAGCATAACTGTATGTACGGATCCTCTGGTCGGCGGTGACGGGGGAGCAGTCCGACATTTTTATTCTAATGCGTGCTCACCGGCTGCGATCGCCAAGGTAAACGCGCTCGGAACGCCGGCGAAAATAACAGAGCTCGGTACGTCATGCCGCCTCTCTATCGGCCACGATCGACCGCTCTGCTGATCTTACCGCGAGGAAATCGCTACGATACAGTGGAATGTTCAACTGCAATCGACTGGCAATTAAATTGCAAGTTTAACATCCTATATCGAACGAGCGCGATATTAATTGAAGATTTTCGAAAGAAAAAAGATGCACCGATGAAAGCTCGGTTCCCTCGATCCTGGTGGCATAGCATACGCTTTGTAAAACGAGTACTTAAGCAAGGTGTAGGTACTTTGATCGTCTTACGTTGCGATACTACCGCTAGATCTGCTGTCTGTGTACTTTATTAAATGTATTTATTCGAAATGTAATCTAATTAATACCGCGTGCGATGATGATTACGAAAGTGGTCTAGGTGAAAAATCTAAAAGCACTGAATCATGCGAATAGAAAAGAATTATTAAATTGCATTTTTAATTGGAGCTTTTGTTCGGATTAATTTATTCATTAATACGGATGCAAAAGTTTTTACGATCCCGCGGCAAAGTACATATCTTGTTTTAGGAATGGAATAGCGAATAATGAATAATGGAACAATAGAAGTGGAATAATGAAAAAGAATAGGTGTATACAGTTACGCCTTTATCTAAATGAAAGTCAGCATTAATTTTAGCAAGACCAGCTGCACGTTTCGAGCGACTAGGAAAATAGGAAATTCGAAACCAGGAGATTTTCACCGATCTACCGGCTATAGCGTTAGGTCGTAGCCGGGCAAGTGGTAGATTAGGTGAAATTATAAACCGCGGCACAGAGTTCGGATTAACTAGCGGCACGATCGCGAATGAATGGACTATTTGAGAAATCCCTCGTGTCATAATGATCTATCACCGCGAGTTTTTCCACTTGGACGTCGTCCAAGGATGAGTATGCGATTCGACCGCTTCTCCGTGCTAAATCACGGGGATATTTGTGTCGATGGATGTCTTTTGACCGTGAGTGCCTTCTTCACGGTCCAGTAAGCTGATTCTCTTTAACCAACGATCCGCGATTCGCTCGATTTCTTCCATTTCTCTGGACCGATCTGTCCAGGACCAAAATCTCCGATTAAAATCGCTAAATAAAAGGAAGTGGACGCAAAACTCTTCATAGACAATAGACCGGATACGAAACACCTAAATCCTAAAAAGAAGAGCCGCTTTAACTAAAATTACATCGCTTTGCTTCTCACCCTGAGACATTTACGCGTATCATTCAACCGAGTGACTCGATTTCTTCCATTTCTCTAGAATAATCTGTCCAGGATCAAAGCCTCCGATTAAAATCGCTAAATAAGAGGAAGTGGATGTAAAACTCTTTATAGACAATAGACGGGTGCAAAACACCTAAAAAGAAGAACTCCCTTTAACTAAAATTACGTCGCTTTGCTTCTCACCCTGAGACATTTACGCAAATCATTCAATCAATTGACTCGATTTCTTGCATTTCTCTAGAACAGTTTGTCCAGGTCCAAAGTCTACGATTAAAATCACTAAATAAAAGGAAGTGAATGCAAAAATCTTCATAAACAACCTAATATCTAAATACCAAAATACCTAAATCCTAAAAAGAAGAAACCTCTTTAATTAAAATTACGTCCTACTCTGAGACACTCGCACATACAATTCAATCGATTGACTCGATTCCTTTCATTTCTTTGGACCAATCTATCCAGGACCAATGTCTTCGATTAAAACCACTAAATAAAAGAAAGTGGACGCAAAACTCTTCATAAACAATATACCGGGTGCGAAACATGTAGATTCTAAAAAGAAGATTCTCTTTAACTAAAATTACGTTGCTTTGCTTCTCACCCTGAGACACTCGCGTGTATCATTCAACCGATTGACTCGATTCCTTCCATTTCTCTGGACCAATCTGTCCAGGACCAAAGTCTCTAATTGAAATCACTAAATAAAAGGAAGTGAATACAAAAATCTTCATAGACAATCTAATATCTAAATACCAAAATACCTAGATAATAAAAAGAAGAAGCCTCTTTAATTAAAATTACGTCCTACTCTGAGACACTCGCACATACAATTCAATCGATTGACTCGATTCCTTCCATTTCTCTCGACCAATCTACCCAGGACCAAAGTTTCCGATTAAAATCACTAAATAAAAGAAAATAGACGCAAAAATCTTCATAGACAATAGACCGGATGCGAAACATCTAAAACCTAAAAAGAAGCCTCTTTAACTAAAATTACATTCTACTCTGAGACACTCGCACGTACAATTCAATCGATTGACTCGATTCCTTCCATTTCCCTGGACCAATCTACCCAGGACCAAAGTTTCCGATTAAAATAAATTAAATAAATGAAGTGGACGCAAAAATCTTCATAGACAATAGACCGGATGCGAAACATCTAAAACCTAAAAAGATGAAGCCTCTTTAACAAAATTACATCCTACTCTGAGACACTCGCACGTACAATTCAATCGATTGACTCGATTCCTTCCATTTCTCTGGACCAATCTACCCAGGACCAATGTTTCCGATTAAAATCACTATATAAAAGAAAATAGACGCAAAAATCTTCATAGACAATAGACCGGATGCGAAACATCTAAAACCTAAAAAGATGAAGCCTCTTTAACTAAATTTACGTCCCACTCTAAGATACTTACGTATCTCAGTATCGTTCAACCTAGCGTTAAATAAGTGTACCGAAAGAGTGGAATTAAATAAATCAAACGAGATTTAAAATGGACAGCCGCATGAATATGTAACTGACAAGTCACACGACATATTATCGGGAATTAATATATTCACCTTTCACCTCCTCCGCTATTAAGGATAATCTTACACGAGTTTTTGTCAGCGGCGATTCAAGGCGCGCCTAGATCCTAAAAAGAAGAAAGCCTCTAACCTTCGCCAATTAAGACATTCAATTCGCCTTCCACGATGCCTCGTTAAGCTTAGAACAGATATCCCCCGATCGCTCGGCTGCCAAACAGAAACCCGGCCTCGTGGCATTTCCCAGGGGGATCATTATTAATAACACATCCTCGGCAACTCTCGTTCGAGCCTGCAAGAAAGTTCTCCGCGCTTGTGGCTGCGACTCAGGCCGTTTTTCCTCTATCCTATCCGCCAAATAAAGAATCGAAGGAAAGCTGCACGCGAACGAAATCGCGGCGCGTTTCAGAAGAAAAATCCCCGCGTCTCGCCGATTCCCATAAAGGAGAGTGCATACGATTGCATACGCCGCTCGGCTGCGTGCTCTCCGACACGGCTAAACGCAAAACTTGTCGAGTCGACAAGCGCTGAAAATGGGCGCGGCCCGGAATGTCGATCGTTCGAAACACACCGCGGACTAGAAACGCCACTGGCCGAAATCGAATTGCTCTCCGAGTGATCGAGACCGAGCCACAGCCGTGACACCGAAACCTGTTCGTTTTTCGCTGCCAAAGGCGAATATTCGGCCGCGGAATAGACTTGCCTTCCGAAAGGATGTCGCCTTCATAGGTGTCCTTGCTCTCCGTGGACGAATCGCGTCGAAAATAGGAAATACACCTGGTCCTGCGAGGTGTATACACCATTACGTATGGAGGAACCATGTGTTTCAAGGAACACCATCGAGGAACTTACTTTAAACCGGAGATATCTCGTCTCAGGCTCGAGAACGCGAGTGAAACTTAATTACGAAACTTAATTAAGCGCCGAAATTAACGCGAAAGGTACAGAAGAAACAGATGATGACATAATTCCGCGATATTGTAAGAAAACACGGATAATATAAGGACGTTCTGTTACTCTCTTCGAGTAAAGAAATTCCGAATTCCGGGTACCAAGCTTCCTTGATGTCGCGAGATCCTGTTAATTCTCAAGCGAATCAAAAGCAACGAAGCTAATCTTGGTCCGATGCGACAAGAGATTTTTCAGAGATCTTCAAATAGAGAGATTTATCACTGCTGATGGACTCTAGTCTAGCAAAGTGAAACGACGTTGCTTTGACGCAGTCTCTATTAACACCAGATCTCGTCAGCTGGAATTCTGCGAGGCTCATAATCGTTCCGCGTCGCTGAAGATTAAGGATCGCGCGATTGAAATCATTCGCTTCGGACGTGGCGAAGTGACAAACGAAAAGCGAAGGCCGACGACGGTGTTGCTGCATACCTGTGCAGGCAGCGATAGGCTGCAATTAAAGGTAAACGAAGCTTGAGCAGGATGTTTCGTGTTGTTTATCCTGCAGGAATTCGTTAACCAACTTCCGAGATGATTATGTTCGTTTGAAAAGTAAGATTCTTCTCGAGATCCCGGGAAGAATCGAGGATATTTAATGGAGCTCACGCAGCGAGCTGCACGCAGGAAGAACGGTATCGCCTGGCCGTAAACGCGATACGGCTTCCTCGCGGGATATTTCATGAAAGATTCGTGAGAATATTTTCCGCTCGACAGCCACGCAACGCCCTCGAGGGTGAACTTGACCTTCGACCCGAACGTTCACCTGCGACAAGGACGACGGAAGCCGAGGAGATTCCACTTCCGGTCTCGCTCCTCGGAAACCGAATCGAGAAACGATCTCTCGCGTTTTTCCAAATTATCCTACAAATTATCCACCGTGAACGATTCGTTCGATCAAATTCAACCAGAGTTTTCCGAGAAGAGTAAATAAATTCGAGGGAAATTTTGTTAAGAAAATTCGCAATCCTTGTTGTTTAAAAATTGGAGAATTAGTATACAAACAATTAAATCAACGTTCGAGTAATTCTCCTATTATAATAACAAAGTGGTACTAATCGAACGTGTTTATTTGTTACGATTACGAAGATTACAAATACAACAAGTTTCATGGACGTTTCGCAAGGATGACGTTGCACGTTTGGGATTCGTGAAAATTCGCTACGAGTATTAGCCGCCGATTGTATCCGGGATGATACAATACGGGCAAACCTGTATTTCTAGTACGAAAATACCTCGCAGCGCGGTTCGAAAATCGTATCCTACATACGAGAGTGTAAAAGTCATCGCGGACGAACGTGGAGATAACCGCGTCGCGATTGCATGGCAAAAGGTGGATATATTCAGTGGGAAACTTGGGGAAAAAATGCGGAGACCGCGAAAAGGAAGGACGAGGCGCGATAAATAACGGGGTTACCCGGAGAAGGTGCGGGACAGGGAAGGAGCACTACGTGGCATCCTAAATTCTGGGCCCCTAAAAACGAACTCGCGACGCGGACGGAACATCTGGGAAAAAGGAACTCGACCTACGAACCTGGATTTGGGCGCGCTTGACCTCGGTGTAGAGCCAGTTGTCCGTGGAAAAGGCGATCGCCAGGAGGCCAGTGGCAATGATACCGGTTATGGTCGCGAGGGACAGCGTCACCGCGGAACAGGGCATCTTGGTATCCTCTCCTTCTTCTCCTTCTTCTTCCTCCTCTTTTTCCTCTCTATTTTCCGCCGATTTCCCTGCTAGACCCGAATCCTTTCCTGCTAGGCTGCAACGCGTTACGTTCACCTCACACGGCACTACTGCGGGCTACGATACTGGGGAGAACAGGTAGCCGACGTCGTCCTCGAGGCCGTCGAGCATCCGTGAAAAAGCGAATCACGAAACAGGTCACGAACCGTTCCGAACGAATTTGGTCCAGGAGAGACGGGAGGGATTTCGATTAGACGGGCGAGAATTCGATGGAATGCCCGATGGAACAGACGGAGGGGCGACGAGGAAGAAGAAGAGGAGACCAGTACTCGGCGATCGAGGATGACGACGTCCTTCAGGGTGCACGATACTCCGCGATACACATTACTACCATTCTCTCCTACGACAACGACACTAACGGCTCGACTCAGCTTGGAGAAAAGCCGAGAGCCGACCAAGGAGAGAGAACCGGACCCCAGGTGGGGATGGATGTAGCCTCGGGCAGGTATATTACCTGTGTTTTACCTTCAGCGGTGCTCAACGCGCCGCGTTCCTCTCTCCCACCTCTTCGATTCACCTTCGAACCGTCTTCTTCCTTCCAGGCCTTAAGGGACTAGCCCCGAGGGCTAGATCCTCGAAATAATAGAGGGACGACTATCGATGCCACCCTGCCAAACGGATTTCTCTATTCTCCACACAACGTTTTCTCTCCTCCGTTCCACTGATCCAGAGGAACGTGGTTCTCTTTCCGAGCGGAGACTTCAATGCCTGCGTATAACCGATTTCTTTGTGCTCCATCATGTTGCTACAGACGGGAAATATTCGCTAGATATCCTGCCGAACGTTTCGAGAAATCAGTGACCGATGGAAAGTGTCGATAATCGCGGGTTTATCGCGATGGGTAGAAATTTATTCACGTAGCGAGGAACGTTTGTATCAGGTATGAATTTCAACGGGCATTAAAAGCCAATTAATGCAGCGGCCACGAGTGTAAGAAAGTCGAAGGAATTCTAGAAAATGAGAACAGTTTCGCTGTAGCTATCTGTCTGCTTTCATAAAGCATTCCTTCCTTGTTCCTTTGCTAAACAATCCAACCATGGTGAGATAAAGTCAATGCAAACGTCAAGGGAAAAGCGTGGAATTCTGTATATTTTATCAACAAATTGTGCATTCCTTGTTTCTTCGTACTCTTCTAGGCTATTCTTCGTATTATCGCAAAATTCGACCTCTTGTCACTTTTAATTTCTGTATTTATGCGTTCGATAATTGTAAATAGGCAATCAGAAATATCAACCTCGATTATTTCTTTAAATCTGAATAACTTGGACTAATTATCTATTATTTGTCATTGTAAATAGTATATAAATATATACTCGAATACGATAATAGAACATATTTATTATAAAATACATGTGCCTTGAAATCGTTTAAATATTTTTGATATATCGAATATGTTTTGGCAAATAATTATTAATAACAAATTTTTCGTTCGTGAAGCAAGGTATTTAACGTATAACTGCAATTAAATAAAAATGGCCGTATATTTACAGAATGTCTTAGCTTAATATACAATTTTATTTATTAATTTATAACAATTAATGAAATAAAAAACGCGTAATACAAGTGTATCAGTTGAATTTTACTAGTGAAGGATCATATGGAGTACCTTCAAAGGGAGAACCTTTCGCGTCCCACGCCTTTCTCAATACCTTTTCCATTTTCTGCATATAAGATGATACTTTATGTTAGAAATCTCTATTACGCAATTGTATCAATAAATTAATTAAATTTTTACACATGCTTACAATCTGTTCTGAAATTGGTTTGCCCAAAAGCTTTTGTTGATGATTCCACATTAATTCTTGAACTTTCATTTGTTCTTCCGATCCCATCTCGTCCAAATTTCTTGTACAATCTATTTTGGTTAAATCAATTTTTGGTTCGCCGATGATCAAAGCTTCCCACCATCTCGCAAAAAGTTTTTCAAGATGAATCTACGATTAAAAACACGTTATATCGTGAAATTTATACGCGTATAATCAAAATACCGTTTATCAAGGTATATTAACATACGCTAATATGCTGTCCAGGTACTATGCTCCACAGCGACTCGTCTTTCCGAATTTTAAAGCATAATTCTCCTTTGAAGATCGTTGTCCATATAAAATATCTGCATTCTTCTATTTCTTGATTTTGTTCTACTCTTGATGTTCTTGCTTCTATTTTAATTTCTTCTGAACTAAGGTGAACTCTTAAATCTTTCGATGTCCTTATACAACTAGGTAATTTTACCAGCACGTCGATATCACTGATAGTTTGTGACCAAGTATAATTTTCCCTCACTGCACCGTTATAACTGTCAGATGACCTATTTCTTTCGACTAAATGATCAAATTGATTCGCGATTTGACTCTCTTTGCACGTTTCAATTTCTACCTCGTGATCAACTTGTGGGATAAGATAATCTTCTTCTATTGTCATTGATTCATCTTGATCTTTATCGCTACTTTGATTAATGATATCCTGAGTATTTGGAGGATCTGTTCCGCTAGGAAATTTAGAAATGTTCATCCATTTCTGAAAACTGTGTAAGACCAGCTTCTCTATTGTACCAGCCGGGAATCCCAATTTTTGATCTGGTCCCGATTCAACGTAAAAATCTGTACTGTAATGATAACAGTAATAATAAGTATAATAACCCTGAGTTGTATTTATAAAATGCATTTTATAAAAAATAATATATCTATTTATATTATAATAAATTTATTTACCATCTATACAAAAACCCAAAAAATGCATCTAAAAAGTTTGTAATATCTCTTTCTTCTTGTAAAACTTGTAAAAAAGCTTGATCATGATTAGTGCACATTATGGAGTTCCTTTTAAACTTATTGTTATTGAACGTTTTTTTTAATGATGTTTTAGTTCCAATAATTATTTTATATATTAACACTTCAATTCCAAATATTATCTTATAGAAAGGCTATGAATACGTCTTCTAACAACAGATTGTCCTCTGTTTATAAATTACTTACATATTGTCAACTTATTTTCGCAAATAGGTTATGGCCTATGCTATCTATTCTTTAAGAAATACCGTTTAGAAATTTCGTTTATCTAATACGGGACTAAGCAGCAATTACTGGCTATATCTTGTTTTTATAAAATAAATTTCCATTGTATAATAACTAAAAAAACTTTGACACTCATATACTTTTCTCTGCAATATCAGATTCTCTGTTTCTTTGGTATGTCATTAAATTGAATGACAAGAAGTATGAATTTGTCATGAGCGACCTCTTTTATGGATCTTTCGAGTCAGTGTGTTGTTTACGTATTTTGACATATTTCGTGAATAGTAGCATAAAATGCTATATGCAATAAATGCTTTAAAAATAGAAAGAAAATTTCTATAAAAAAGGGGGATGAATTCATATTTATAAAATAATCTCTCGCATTGTACAGTATTGTAAAGCAAACACTTTGCAATTTGTAACCTATTCTCCTAAGTGAATCAGCATACACGCAGTTTATATACTTTGTTGCACGTTTAAATACATTTAAATCTGCCATGACCGATCTACCACCTTTTACTTCGGAAATTGCTAAAGGTATTTAAAAATCACAATACGATATTTGCAATCCAATACATTTTTATGTAGAATTTTAATAAATAAGAGTAATTATTTTCAGCTGTTTTATCTGATATTCTAACAGCATTAAATACTCCAGAAAATACTCAAAAACTTGCAGAAGCTAAGGAAAACTCTGGAAATGAAATGCTAAATATGATGCTGTTTGTTTATCCAATTATTGTACAAATTCAAATGGATGTTATTAAAAATTATGGTTTTCCAGAAGGCAGAGAAGGTGAGGGATTTAAGTATTTCCATTTAATAATCAAAGTAAATTACAATTTATTTATTATAATTTATTACTTTTTTAATTTGTAGGTACAGTTCAATTTGCACAATTACTCAGAACTCTAGAAAGGGAAGATCCTGAGATAGCACAATTACATAGTCAAGTTCGATCATATTTTCTTCCCCCAGTTACTATAAGTTCTTCAACTGAAGCATCTCTTTAAAATAAAATAATTTCCATGTGCAAATATTTTACTTTGTTTGTACTTTCTTCTTCCCTACATATAAAACATAACAGTTATTTACTGCCATAGTACCAAACTTAGTTTTGCTTTAATTTTGTAAGTGCATTGAAGTTTAAACATGGTTGTACAATTATATTTTGCTATAGTGATTAGAATCTGCTATATAAAAAGAGATATACAAGGGATCTTCAAATTAAATATTTAATCAGAAAAATTAAAAATTTTTACATTTATTTGCATAATAATAATAATATTAATAATAATAATAACATAATCTACTAAAATATATAATTTCATTCATAAATGTTCATTAAATTTTCTCTGCACTTACACCAATTCTAAAAACTAAACAGTGTTCCATCGTTCGCGTAAAAATGAAGCTGGTGTATTGTATCATATACATATATAGAAAAATAAAATAGTTTCTTTGATATGTTACAAAAATGTGTCTCATTCATTCAATATATTGAAAGAAAAGACTCAAAACCATATAATAATATTGCGGAATTACATTCAATAAACACAATAAACAATGCCTTTTCTACAAAAGCAGTGAATATAGATTATTAAGTTAATATGTTTCAAATTTTGAATTAAGTGACTTAAATACTATCATGTAACTCTAACTTCATCATTTCGCGAACATTCGGATAAATACGCATTAAATATACAATTTCAATCATACAAGCAAGAATGTTGAAAATGCATAATGAAACAAAAATTATTAATTTAACGAAGAATAGTACAATGGAATTATTTAAGCAATATTTACTTAACAGAATTTTAATCGTGCAACTCATGTCTAATTTACTTAATAAAAGCAGACAAATATAGTTCCCCTTTGCCAATTTTTATATGTACGAAACCGTTTCCTTGTATAAAATTGTAAAATGCATGGATATTCCTAAAAAAGGAAATGCTGAGCTGGAATTATGACCATCAGTAAAGCAACTTTTTTTAAAAGTTACTAATAAATACGTATTAACTATCAACTATCATGTTAACGAAGCGAGTCGTATCTTCCTTTATAAAGTCACTGTGATAGTCATAAATGTAAGAAATATTCACAATATATAAAACAATAAACTCAGCAATAATTTCCTCATAAACTAAGAAATAACTAGTAATGGTGTTAAAATACATTTTCAAATTTTATTTAGAATATTCTACATATCGAAGGAAAAGACTTGACAATTGGGGAACGATATGCTGTAACGTATTTACAACTTCGTTTCTTTATATAAATCAAGGTACAATTGTAAACTGTTTTGCATACAAAGAAAGGTAATGCACATCACACTACCGTTCATTATCAGATCATGTTGGTTCATTAAATTTGACAGTCGAATGAACAAAGACACCGCGTTAGAGAATTTCTTTAAGAAATTTCTAAGCATCTATAGAAACCAACATAAACATTACGCGTTGATAGTAAGTCCCCGTGAAACAGTAAAACGCACCGATTTATCATTGATAGGAAAATGCATATTAGCTACGGCTGTGTTTGGTTTTCTGTAGTGCATGAAGCCTATGCAAATATCTTCAATAATCATCCAAACCAAATGCATAAAATTTCATAACTAAATTCAACCTGTACATTTGTATGTACTTTAACGACATTAAAAGATGATATAATTATTTTCGCAGTCATAGAACTGCTGAACTGTCTCATCTGCAAGTAATCCAAGATGTTATCAAATAAAGTAATTAATTAGCAAAAGACATTGTATTACTAACAAACACATTTCTTTTTGCAAGATGAGTATTAGTCATAAAAGGCATGCTATGACACGAATATTTTTACGAACCACAATGCACGTCACATTAAGCGTATAACATAAATTGAAGAACCCTGTTCGATATAACATACTTCTGCAAATCACGATTACAGTCTCACGATCTCGTTAGCTGTAGAAAAGCATGTATATAAATATAAAACAAAGGAAATGATCGTGATCTCAACATTTACAATCTACAGCACAATGAAAATCTTATTGAATGATTTTCTATTATCAATTCGTGTTGCACTTTAAAAATAAACTACAAATGGAAAAGGTTCTTATAAAATTTAGTTATACCTTGGGAGCGTTTAAATATTCGAAATTGAAATATGATTTATTTTTTAACCTTTTATTTCATTTATTATATATTACCTTCTCTTTTTAGATAGTTCCTCCTTCAATGTTAGTACGCAATAAAATACAAATAATAGGATTATAGAGGACACAATTACTCTTGGACAATTAAAGAGAAATGAAAATAAATGTTTCATAGACTTCTCAATTATTACATAGTACCAAATGTTAATGTTAAATGTGTCCTTGCAGAATTTCTACCATCAGTCCGAATAGATTATGGAGGTTACAATAGTGAACTTCTTTCAAGCTTTTCTTTCTCATCAATTAAGATCAGAAAAGTAAAACTAAAATGTTTGTAATAAATATTTTACTTCGATTAGACACCATCTTTTGTCTATTTGTCATTTGTATCTTGAAATAAGGCTACTTTTATTTCGAGCGAGAAACTTATACCGTACAGGGTTACCACTAAAAATCTCGAATACTTTTTAGACCACAGTGCTCTTGATTTTCGACTGACACCTTCAATAATTATCACCAAGCTACGAGAGGAACGGATTCGCTGTAGTAGTTGTATTCGCTGCCCAAGGATCTTGTCGAATCTGATTAATTGTAGGACGGGGTGGTGGTGTTGCCGTCGCAAACGGATTTGCTGAGTATGACATGGTTGCTGTAAATTTTTATTAGTATCATTATACTGTGTATTAATATCATAACAGTTAACATATTCCATGCTATGTGTTCCAGTTTTTAATCGTTGTTAGATACAGATGCAATCAAGTTAAAAATGTAAACACAATCATTTTTATTTCTAACACTTTGTTGAATGAAACATAAGATACAAACAATACTGCACGGAACGTGTTAAGCTGTACTCGAAAAAATAATGAAAATTTCTCTTTCACAATATAGATTATGATAATATATATTATGATATTATCATATCATTATAGTATACCATCACATTTCACTGAAAATGTAATCCATACAAAATATAACTTCAATATCATAATGTTTAAATCATGCATTCATGCAAGATTGTTGATCACTTTAAAAGTACTCACGAATTTATTTCCAATGAAACGCTATTTTGCAGACAAAATATATTACAAATAATGTAATGCATTATTTGTTTTTATAGGATTTTAAGTATACCCGATTAAAATCACTCATAATAATTTCATACTTTTATAAAACAATATTATATGCATATAATAAGTTTTATATATAGATTTCAGTATTTGTATCTTAAAATATCTTTAAATTTTGTATGGTATAGAAAAAATTATATTTGACAACACATTACCTGCAGGTGTAGGCGTTGACGGTTTGATCGTAGAAGTACTGACAAGATTATCAAGATTAACAAGAGCAGAGTTCTCTCCAAGGAACGACTGTGGTGTTTTCTTAACAGCCCCTGTACTGCTGGGAAGAGTTTCAGCTATGCTTCCCAATTCAAATGGATCAGGCGATAGCGTACTTACTGCAATTAATTTCGAAAAATAAAATATTAATCTAGTTAGCAAAACAATTGAACTCATTAATAAATACCGTTATTTGTAGTTTGCAGACTAGATCCAGGCTTATTTCTGTTAGTAATTATATCAAATTCATCTAAATCGCTTAATGGAGTGGCTGTAGTGCTATTCTGATTTCCAATAGAGAAATTGTTAAGACTAGGGCCAGTACCGTTGAAACCGTTACTAGTTGTATTGAATGTAGCATTTGATGTTGTAGGCAAATTGAAGCCTATATTTTGTGGCGATTGTGCCGCAAAACCAATGTTTTGTGTTAAGGTTGGATTGTTAAAAGATGGAGAAGCAGATGTCAAACCTTCCCGGCTAACCTAAATAATTTAGAATAAGCACATTAATTCGTTATATATATATTGATAAATAGTTAAAACAATAAATATCCTACCTGTTTTTTATTTGTATCAGCTTCGGTAGTAGTAGTAGTAGTAGTAGTAGTAGTACCAGCAGGTATTGGAGACCAAGGGTCTGTGCTAGGTGAAGTTGTAACTGTTACAGGCGATGATGGAGGTGCTCGCCACGAATCAATTGTAGCAGCTAGAATTGAATTATAAATTAATTATGGATAAACTAAAGGTAATTTGAATTTAAGCAGTTTAGCAATTCTTTTTACAAATCTTACTCGGTCTTTGCGCTGGAACAGGAGTCCATGGATCTATTGCAGCTGATGTACTGTTTGCTGCAGGAGCACTCCATGGATCGTTTTGTGGCTATACAATAAAAAGATACATAAATTTTAAACAAAACACTCAGTAAATTTTGAGTACATTTATAGTGGTCCTTATAAACACAATGTTAATTGCGTTAGTCGAACGTACCTTATATAAATTAAATTGAGATAAATCCAAAGACTGTTGTATAACATGCAAAAGGTATGCAATACCGTGTTTATCATGCAATAAGCAAATGTGTGAATTTAACTACATTTTAAATTACATACTTGAGGTCTGGGCGGAGGCGGTGTAATTGGTATGCCCCAAGGATCAGTTTTTACATTATATCCACATGCTTCTTCTAAGTTTACATCCAGTAAATCTAACATATGACTTTGTTTCTCAGTTTGAGGTGCTCTGAAATTAATGTATATCTTTTAGGCAAAAACGAAATGGACTATATGATAGGTAGAAAACTATTTAAATATAAAATAATTTCTACTAACTTAAAATCTTGTTGACTTTGACTAAGAGCTAATTGCAATCTGACATCATCACTACGTCTTCTTTGCTCTTCCTGTTCTGCTTCTTCTCTTGACATTGCCAAAGCTAATTGCAGCTGTAGTTCTTCCTCACCTACTGTTTGTGGTCTTGCAGCCTCCAATTCGGCTATAATCATATTATTAAACGAAATATAGTAGGAAAGAACATGTGTACAAATACATATTATGCAAAAAAAATTATAATATATAAGCATTTAATAAATATTTATGTCCCTTACGTCTAGTTGCAGTTTCAGATCCCAGACGACATGGCTCCCAATCTTGAAACTAAACATCAAAAAACAATAACATTTAAAATAGATTTTGGTACTATAAAATTCTGTTATTTTTATATTAATATAAAGTTCATATCAATACTTACATCACTGCTTACAGGTGACATAGTATCCAGTCCATCACTACCAAATCCACTAACTGATTGTGCAAACCTTTCTTTTGCTTTCAATGCTCTAGCTCTTTCATTTCTTAATCTTTCATCATCTTTTAATAAGGCCACTAGTTGCTTTGCTTTTTCTCTAACATTCACTCCTTGATCCTTAGATCCTTCCATATACTGGAAATCTGAATAAAAAATAAACCTTAATTTTATAAGCTATCAATATTTTATATTAAATTTTATATTATAGGAAACAAAATTATTTACCTTTCAATGTTTGGATGGCAAAAATATTTTCTTTACATTGCTGTGCAACTTTTTCTGTGCCTGTTTTAATAAGATATTCTAAAAGAACTAAAGCTTTGTACACATGTCGCCAATTTTTACCATGATCATTTAATCTTTTCCACAACATTTGCATAATTTCAGTAAAAGCCACAACATTATATGTTAAATCAGCAATTTCTGCCATAAGTGTACTACTTGGACCCCAAGGATCATTGCTGGTGGCTTTACGTACAGCTTTCTATATATATAATGAATGTTTTATTTCTAATATGTATAATAATAGTATCAAATGAATATAAAAAGTAAAATATTGTTTAATTACCTGAGCATTGCTATAGTTGTGAGCAAGATTAACAATATCTCGCCTAATTCCTGCTAAATTCACCTGCATAACGTCCTGACCTTGTCTTCTCATCTAAAAAATTACCGCTGTATATTATAAGCAGGTAGAAATATTCCTATTTCTCCTAAAAGCCCATATCTATCATCACATATATTAGTATTTACGTTCCTTAAATTTAATATGTACTAATAATTTTCAATACAATAAAAATATAAGTTTAGTTATATTTATTTTTAGAATACCATTTTTAAAAAAACTGATAATAAATATGGGTAATTATTTCATACCAAAGCCATGCGACTACATATGCATTAGTTAAGAAAATAGAAAACTCATTGTAAGGTTCTTATATTACTCTACTTTTACCAATTCAACATATTATTACTACTTTCTATTTTGTTAGTAGTAAGATGGATGAAAGTAGCTAAAATAAAAGTGTGATTGATACAAAAGTAAAAAAATGTTTTTTAGTGTTATTCTTTTCTTTAAATACAGCATTATTATATAATTTGCAAATTATATACGAAACAAAATGTTATAAAATAATGCAACAAAATAAAATATTTTTCACACATATATATGTATATATATGTATGTATATAAAGCTCTAAAGCAGATTAATTTCTTTTGAGATGTGCCTATATAAATGTGTATAGAAGATAAAAAGTTTCAACTAAATCAGTACATTTTACATTATGTATTCATATACATTAAATTGTAATTTGTATTATCATGATAAACATTTTTAAAAGAAAATTTTTACCACAGCCTGTCACATTTCCTTATAAGAAACATTAAAAAATTTGTTTGTAATAAACTTAACATTAATAACTTCTTCTTAAAATAATATTTAATGCAATACTGACTTGCATAATGTGCAAAACTTATTATTATTACATAATTTTGCAAAAAATAAAACATGAATGATTTCAAGTATGTGCAAAAATTGTATTACTAAACACTATATTCCTTGTATTTTCGTATATATACAGGATGTTACACCATTATAAATATTTTGAAAACTTATGAAATATAAGAAATATGTTAAAAAGTTCTTTGAATATTAAGATCATGTATATTAAGAAATTGTATTTTTTATATGATAATTTTTTAACTTTTAACCTTTTGTAAAGCTACATACATTATTCCTATCAACACCCTATATATACTTTATTAATGTAGTTTGCAAAACATTTATCTACATTATTTGTTCTTTAAACATTTTCTAACAATATAATTGATTAGTAAAGTATTAACAATTGTTATTTTGTTAACTGTGTTTTTGAAATTTACCTTCTGCATAGCCATTGTTGGCATATGAAATATGGCTGGGGTCGTTGATGAAGCTACTTCTTGTCCACAAATATAGAAAACTCCCAAACACTTTTTGAATCACAATAAAATCCTAGACTATTAAGTTCAATAAATAAATAAGAAACATTTGTCACATTTACCTGTCAATGATGAATGAATTTTTATTTAATATATAAATGATAATACAATTAACTCAGTATATTTTGAATATAACTTTAATGACATTACTAATTATTATGCAAATAAATATTGCACAGAATACTGCATTCTTTATTTTTCTAATGCAATATATCTTATAAGCATATGAATCTAAATTAAATATATATAGCAGTTTAACACATCACTAGGTTTTGTACTATACTCAAAAAAATAGCATATTTAAAAATTGCTTATGAACTAAATAGGCACAACTCATGATAATAAACATACAAAATACACTTTTTTTTAGCTATAAATTTTCTTTTTAACTATTATATACAGGATATAGCAGAAGTTTTCTAGAAAGTCTTCTAGAAATATTTAACAAAAATAATATTGTACTCTATGAGTATTTAACAATATTATTGCTAACAATATAAAAAGGAGACAATATAAACAATGACATAAATTTAAAGGAAATATTTCTTTTAACTAGAGAGGAAAATATTACCACCTGTAAAATACTATACCATATATTCAAATATTTGACTTTATTGAAAGCAATCTTGTAAAAGAAAAAAATATTAGATTAAAAATTTATAAACTTATTCAATTCCTTTGTAAATAGCAATTATGAAAAAAAAGAAATAGAAAATAACATGTTGAATCAATTGTAAAACTGAATAAAATTTTAGATTTGCATGGTTTGTATTTTTTATATCTAAAACTGTCACAGGCTTTTGGATATAAGCCATGGATATAAGCATTCTGACAAGAAATCAGAGTTGCAGTTTTTGTGCAATATTAATAATATTTATTCAATTATTTTGAAGATATGAAGTATTTGATTAATAATTGAAACTACTTTTCTTTTTAATAATAGTACCTCTTGCAAGCATCTTAATAAAAGAAATTAAAATAGAAATCATAGAAGTAGAAGTTCTTACATTAAAAGAAAAAAGAATTTAAACCAAACTACTGTTTTAAAAAAATAATAGGCCGCATGCAATAGTAAATGAAATAAAACTACTTACATTGATAGAATGGAGGATTCAAATTTTCCTTCAAAAAAGCCGTGTTATTAAACTGAAAAGCAAAAAAATATCTTTATCTTTTACTGAATATCATTATGTTTATATCTTATCTTATCATTGCATACATACAATAAGATTTTATAAGGAAAATGACATCGATACGATTATTTAGAATATTCTGTACGATAACATCAAA
Organism: Euglossa dilemma; assembly: GCA_002201625.1. Classification (NCBI taxonomy): domain Eukaryota; kingdom Metazoa; phylum Arthropoda; class Insecta; order Hymenoptera; family Apidae; genus Euglossa; species Euglossa dilemma. Next base: position 265,668 of record NIJG01000132.1, on the reverse strand, counting down.
CACAGAATTAAATTTTGCTTAAGGAACAAAAATATACATTAGAAGAATTATTTATATATTGTGTGTGCTTAGGATTATCATTATATGGTTTCCTTAAGACAGTTAAAATATATTATATCTATTAATGACCGTGAAACTATTGATTTCTGTCTTTTTTTTGTTTTATAATTTCTTATTTTTAGCCAATTTGAACAAAGGGCAACAATTTGCTTAGTAGAACCCAAAATGTGAAAAAAGATATTTATTATAATATTGTACCTAAAAAGGTATTGATATTGCAATGACAATATTTTTATAAATATTAACGTTAGACATGACAATTCAATATATCTTTCTTGTTTTATTTAAATTTAAATAAATTATTTTTTTATCCTATTGAAAAATTATTGTATCGTTCCATGTATTGTTTGAAAGCTTAAATCGTCTAGAGACATCGATATACATATGTGTTTAAATGACAATCATACGCTACACGAATATTAAATGATTCCTTCGAATAGATTTAAAAGAACAATGTCACGAAATATGTACACTGTGTGTTATCATCCAGATATAACTAACACAATAGATATACGTACACTGGCTTAGGTGCAAGATTAATCCATGAAAATACGTGATATGTCAATTTCGAAACTACCTATGCTTTCTCATGCTCGGGCGTGACTTCGTAATACTGTATTTTTTCAATCCGTTTCATATACAGGTTAACATAGAATGAAATAAAGGAAATGGATTAAGTAAAGAATACATGACGATTAGAATATCTAAGAACACTATTATACTATCGAAACAGAATCAAACTTGCACTTTTTTATTCTACGGACTATACCACTTGTAGTTATGTACTAATGACAATCTGTTTTTGTAAATTTATTTGTGCTTCTGTAGAACTTTTTACTCACCGCAATATATACTGCAAATTTAATGCACTAATTTCAACGGAAATAAGAAACAAAATAACATAAAACACTTATGACAAGTCCATTCACAGGCACTGACGAATTAGAAGTTACGAGGCAAGATGGCGCTGAAAAATATATCCTTCTTTATTGTTTCGCAGTTTGTGGTAATCTCCAACAAGATTTAGCATTCGATTTGTTTCATAAAACTGAATACAATTTGATCTGTCTGTCAACGAATGCGTACCTGTTTTATAGGGAATGTAATAAGAACTAACGTACTACGTGATTTTTTATTGAAACAAGGAATTTGTCAATGAAGAGTTGTCTCTCTTTATATAATCTTAAGGAGTGTTTTCAAACGGCGGTATTCTATGAATGGTTATATCTAACGAAAATATATTCTTCAATGATTGAAAACATGGAGAAGGTTTAATGCTCTTCCGTATGTACGAAAACAGAACATACTTAATGAATAAATTTAGTATGCGCACGCCATCATATGAAATCCATTCAGGTTTCAATTGTTGATTGAAAAATCCTGTTTTCAAACTAATATCATTTCATCAATATTAATACTTTATAACAACTGGATACAGAGTAAAAAGTAAATGAAAACTTTTCACTGTTATATACTGCTATTATACTTGTGTCGATTAAAATATATCTAAATGAAGTAGATGAAGAAGTAAACGTCAGCATTTTAACATAACCTCGGTTTTTATTATTTGGGTGTTATCGGTATTATTATTTTACAAATATTTTCTTTTGAAAAGAATTATTTGCGAAAACCACGTTAGTCCGCAATGAGTATACGACTTTTAAAGGATCCTGCTACTGTAAGTAGTCGTATATTTGTGGGTCATTTACAAACTGATGATATGACTAAACTTGAGTTGGAAGAACATTTTTCAAAATATGGGACAGTTATTGGTTCTTTGATAAGTCGAGGTTTTGGCTTTGTACAGTTTGAAGAAGAACAATCTGCTCAGAAAGCTATTCAAAATGAGGATGGTGCAATGTTCAAAGGAAGAAGAATAGGTATTGTCACTAATGGATCTTATCTTATTTGTATACTTATATTTAGAAATATTATTGTGCTAATTAATGTGTTATTGTTAAAATAATATACATTAACATACTTTATAATATATTTCTTTACATAGATGTTAGACCAGCAAAGAAAGATAATCAATCCAGTGGAGGTGGTGGAGGTGCAGGAAAACAATTAGGAGGATCCAATAATCAATTTAATTCTGGCAATAATCACTTTAATGCTGGAAATGATCCATTTAATAGTGGAAACCAAAATTATGAAGGAAATTCAAATTTCAATACAAATCAAAGTTTTGGGTGTGATTCACAGCTAAATGACAGTCAAAAAGGAAATAACATGCAAATTCGAGGTGGTGGAAACGATCAATTTGGAGATGGAAATCAGAATAGAGATAATGTAAATGACCAATTTGGAAATCAAAATCGAAACAATGGGAATGATCAATTTAACAATATAATGCAAAGTAAAGGAAATAATTTTAATTCAAATAATCAGAATAGGAGTGGTGGTGATCAGTTTAATCAAAGCAGAGGTGGCAATCAATTTGGTCCAGGTGGAAATCAAAATAGATCTGGTGGGAATCAAAATCGTAATGCAAATAACCAGAATCAAAGTGGTGGTGGAGGAGGTGGTATGAATAGTGGTGGAAGTGGTAGACCCAGAGGTACCAGAGGTGGAAAAAATCGAAATAAAAATCGAGATAATGCTGGGGGAAATAACTTCAGAGATCGCAGTCCAATTAATAGAGGTGCTCGATTAGATGATAAAGTTGGTAGAGATTGGGATCATAAACAAGGGGATAGATTAAGAGGCAATAATTTTGGCAGAGATTCATTCAATGACAGCAATAATCGTTATGAAGATTTTAAAAATTCTACTCCTAGAGATATGAATATGAGTTTTAAGTAAGTTAAAGTTCCTTAAAGTTATGTATTTTTTTTATAAGGATCGTTATTAATGTCAATATGTTTTTGTTTTATGTTTAACCAATAGTAATACAAGCACATCGAATGAATACTCAAATGTAACAACTGAAAAAAATGATTGTGAGATCATTGTTGTTAATAAAGCATTAACGTAAGTGTAAAAATAATATTTTTACTTTATAATTATTGAGCATTTATATAACTTATTTTTTTTTTAAATAGGGAATATGCTGAAAGTATTGAAATGAGGTTGAAAAAAATTGGATTAACTGTTGATTTGTTATTTCCAAATGAAGATGTTCTTCTAAGTAGAGTTTTAGGAAACATTGCAAGCCGTGGATGTTTATATGCAGTTGTAGTTACACCTATTAATCAAGAACATCATTCCTTAACTTTAAACATTCTACATGGTTTACCCCAAGGTATGTTTTTTGATAATGTCATTAAAATTTCTGACTCATAATATTAATATAATTATATTTTTTTTATATAGAACATAGAAATATGCTCGTTGAAGATGCTATTAATTTAATATCGCGTGACTTTGCAAATTACAAAGCTGGTGGACGATCGGTTCCTTTAAATACACCTTTCGCAAATGAGCGGCATCCCGATGCTATTCAAGTTCTTTTAAATATGCTAGCTGATAATCATCAGCTAACAGTATTACAGTATGATCGTGTTATAAAATATCTTGAAATTAAACGTGAAGAACAAGTACAAGTTGAATTGGGAGATGTAAAAGATTTACCAACGACGACGACGACGATAACAGTCAGTGACCCGAAACAAGCCGAATTACAATCAAGGATATTGAATATCCTAAATAGTAATAAAACAACTTCATCTGCTCCAACACCTAGTCCAGTACCAGCTCCAACTTCAACACCAGCACCCGTTCCACCAGCTACATGGGGAACAGGTAAAATTTATACAATTTTGTTATTTAAATTTAAACAAAATGTACATAATGTTAAATATTCAACAATTTTATATAAAATTTCTATTACCATAACATTATTCATAAATTAACATAATATACATTTTATAAAAGTACAATAGATTTTGAGTTTATAAAAGTCAGTTATCAATTTTCATTACAGTGAATTTCTGAAATAATTAAATCATAAAAAAAAATTGGTAAGAAATTAAAAAGATATACATATCATACATGTAGTTATGAGTTTTTATTACAGTATATATCATGTATATACTTTCATTTGCTGTAAGAATACTATTATTGGTTTATTCTTTACGCAAAAAGAACAGTGTTAAAAATAGAAACTACATCGCGTTTTTAGCGTGAAAAAGCAGACCTGTTGCATTCTTTTGCACTTTTAGAAAGGTCGTTATAGGTGTATCTGATGGATTTTAGATCACCTATTTCTTATTTTTCATTTTGGAATTGTTTATGTTTCTTTCATGAACATGCCCAAAGAAAATGTAATTTTTAATCGCGAATATAAATTACTAAAGGGGAAATTTAAAAGTAATTCGATGTTGAAAAAAAAAAACGTAAATTTTGTCTAAGAAGTTTTTTAGACAAATAATTTCAGGTAAAATTTTAATGTAAAGATTGAACACGAGTGATCGAAAAACACAAACGAACTTCGTACGCTTTGGGTTTCTAATCGAGTTCTTCGTGCGTGTAGTGTTACTGTGTCGCTTACCATACAATCCAGTGATCAAAGCGAACGAACTTCGAATATATATATTGCTGGTATTACAACTGCTAACTTCATGAGTACATCATATTATGCCAGCAGCATCAACTGCGACAACAGCATCCACAACTACTACTACTACTTCTACCGGAGTTTCACCATCACCTCTGCTAAACGATCCAACAGTTCAAAAGGCACTTGACAGTCTGTTGCAAGGCAATTTACTCAAAAGCATCGGCGATCAGCAACCGACTACAACTACAACACCTCTGTTTGCTGCTTTTTCGAATATCGGCCGATTTTAAATCATTTAAATTTTATTTATCATATAATGAATAATTGGAGGTTTGGATCTCCTTTATTTTTTTCATATCCATACACTCTCTGGCAAATAATTACATTTGGTTTGATGCAGAGAAAATTTTAAGACATTTGATAACAAATGAGAATACTGGCAGAATTATATTCAACAAATAATTGTGATATTTGCCTCTGATAAAATGTTAACATGCTTTTACGTATATCAAAAAGATATATTTTAAATATAGAATTTATAATGGTTTGTAAGTTCTATAAACGTTATTTGCATGATTTATAAAGATAGTATATCGATACTTGTTTATACATTTGTTTAATCTTTTCATACTTAGGAAAGGAATATTTTAGTTAAATATATTTCATATAATGTAAATGATGGAGAAATTGAATATTGGAAGAATGTAATGAATTTTGATTGTGAGTTCTATACTTCTTTTACATTTATTTTTTTGCTATGAATCCATACAAGGTTTGAATACACCTTGAATATTAACAAATTTAAAGTATAATCGTATTCCATACTTTATTGATAATTAAATAGTTTCTTATGATAAAAATATTTCAATATGTAACATATTGGCTTAATAATCAACAATTTGATTAAATAATTCATTATCCTTGGCTTTACATATAGAAGTTATTACATTGTAATTTTAATGAATTGCCATGATTGCTTCTATTGCTTTTATAGTTTTTGCTAGTTTCATAAGGTGATTACAATTATGTTTTCAATTGAGATTAGTAAAAAAAGGAACCATTTAGGCAAATTTACAAGCCTCATATGCTTTATCTAATGTAAAAATATACTATATATATAAGTATAAAGCATTTGATTTTTATAATAAATTGTATAAGATACATTATGTATCAATTTTTCTATTGCATTATTGAAAATTCGCCTATTATGGTGCAGATTTTTAATTCCATTTATTCGTCAACTTCATTTGCAGTGTTACATGTTTTTCAAATTTGTATTATTACATACATTTCAATTAGTTCGAGTTTTTACACAAATGTATTGTGTACCAGAAACTATGCACATTTTTTTTAGGAATTAGGTAATATCATGTACAACTTCAATAAAATGTTTTTAGGAATATTTCATGTCTTTCATTAATACAATATTTCATAATGTAGAACAATGTTGATGTCTCTCTTATGGATCTAAAAACAAGAAAATAGTAATATATCGTTAAAATTGAATTCTAATTTCAAATATCTAATACATTAATTTTTTACATACCCTTGCAGCCAAGTAATTAATATATAATTTTCATAAAACAATTTAAGCTATAGGTTTAAAGACAGCCTTATTAGATTAATAAGCAAGAAATAAGTGTATTACAAAGTGAAGTATTTAAATAAATTGTGATTTGCAGGATGTAAGTAAGCATGGTGTTAAGAACTCGCAGGTAAGCATAGCTATAGATTTAAATCAATATAAGCAAATTCACTGTAACTTTACTTAAATTTACCTAAATAATAACTCTTCAGGTATTGTTCCGCATGTACGATTTCTTCACATGGCTGGGGTACCTCCATATATAATATACCAAGAACTGATTTTACTGCATTAATGTCATACATATTTTTGACCAACCTTTGTTTATAAGGTTTCAATTTTTCTACAAGTTCTTTATTCTTGCTAATAGAACCAATATGATGTTTTAAAATTTCATTGTATGAAGGCCAGTCAAATGTACACGCGATGCAATCGCATTCAAAGAAATAGTCTTGCATTATTTTTTCTCTTCTTTCAGATTTTGTCGTATATGCATATGCAGCTCCATAACTTGTGAATATTTGATCTCCAGGATATATTGGTTTTAGAACGCGAGTAATCATTGTCAATCCCTCAAAATGACGAAATGTATTTGGTGCACAAGAATGATTATACAAGCTATGTGTTACATATAATCCTGAACCTGTTTTAACACCTGGCTCTTGTTGCACCTAAAAAAAAAAAAATAAATTAAATATAATCTAAAACTGCTTTAGAATAATTTATGTCCTTTATTTTAGTGAATTTTTTATTTAATAGTTCTAAATATATATTGTAATATTATGTATTATCTGTTAAATAAATTACTGAAAAACAATTAGAAGACATTATAACACAGGCACGAAACATAAGGCTGCCACAGAATTTGATATCTGGATAATTATTAATATCTTTTAATTGGTCCACTTCATATTTATTACAGAAGAAATTAGTCTGTGTGGCTAAAAGGATAACTGCAAGAGCTGAGATGCAAGCAAAGGCACTGATTCCAATGAGTGGTCTTGTTGTCATATTGGTAGCAAGACTCAAAGCAGATCGTGCACTAGTACTATCCAACATGCCTTCATCTGTAAACCCTGCAGTTCTGTTATCTGCAAAAGAAAAATATTCTATAAAATCTAGACATGAACAGTATGTTATAATTAAATATTTATCATAATGTTTTTATTTATAAATTTGTTGCCTTCTTATAACTCAAATTTTGTCTCATATTTTCTATTTTAGCAAGAAAACTTAAATGCTATTCCTTGCCTGGATTAGATTCAGCTATGTTCATGTCCACACGTAGTTCATCAATCTTCTTACCCTTTGCTGTTACTACAACCAAAAATCTGATAATTTTGGTAAGCATTCGTATCTTATCCTTATCAACATTAAGTAAGTTGTCTATTAATGCCATAATGGGACATTCTATTTGATGAGTCATTTCCCAAGCTAATTTTCTACACTTTTCTGAACAGTATTGGGCCACAGGGCAATATGGACAAGGAATTAAATTATAGCTTTTTGATAAACAGTGATGACAATGTGTATAATATCTGTAATATATCATATTTGTATATACTAATATTTATTAATATTAATAGATTGTCTACCTTTGTGTATAAATAACGTATGCATATGGATTTTCAATAGTAACTATATCTCCTGGTTTAAATTCTTTTGTAGCTGTTAAATGACGTCCGTATTTTGTAGAAAAGGAAATATTGATTCCATCACTAGCAGCAGGTGCCTCCTTACTAGGACCGTAAGCTAACTCTAAAGGACCTTCATCTGCTAAATATCTTGGCTGCTTTTCTTCATTATTGTCTTTAGGTATTTCAATGCAATTATTTGAATCTGTCTTTTCATTAAAATTCTTATTTATGCTGTCTGAAAGTTCCATTCCTCCATTTTTATATCTTACAGCTGTAGGTATATCATTTCTTTTTTTTGATAAACACATATTCATGAATGCTTCTGTATCGATATGATCATTTTTTGTAAATTGTAATTGTTTTTTAATTTCTTCAATAGCTTTAGCTCCTCGCTCTTTTAATTTTTCCCTTTTTTCTTCTGGATATCCAAAACTTAAAGCAGCATCAATATCTATTAAACATTCCTTAAACATTTGTTTTCTATATAAAGCAGCAGATCGATTAGCATAAGCATATGACATAAGTTCATTATTGTTTGCATATGCCAAACTCATTGTATAATATTTTATAGCTTCATTATCATCACCCATTACAAAATGTTGATTTCCTAAGATTTTTTTAATTATAATAATTGGAAAAAAAATTTATATTTCATTATAATATTTGAAAAATATTTGTTACCTTCCTCTCTATAGTGAATAGAATCTTCTTCATTTTTCACTTCAGGAATTAACTCTGGTAATTGGGATTTTATTATATTTTGTAAAATATGACCAATGAGAGCTTCACTTTCTTTTTGCAAGCCATATCCTGCATGTGATTTATTATTTTGTTTCAAATTTAATATTAATTCTTTTGCTATATCCATATTACTCTAAAAAGATTTTACTACATAAATATTTTATAAATTTTGAATTTTAATTTT
>NIJG01000132.1:228893-254733 GCA_002201625.1 Euglossa dilemma | reverse complement strand
TTTGTTTGTTTTGTTAGATTATTAACATTATTTGCTGCTCATAATATTCAGTATGAACAATTTTAAGCAATATAAAATTTATTAATACGAAGAAATAAATATAAACAATAAATATTCTAATATTAAGTATAAAATAAAAAAATACAATGCATAAAAAACCCGAAAGGTCCCACCGAGATTTGAACTCGGATCGCTGGATTCAGAGTCCAGAGTGCTAACCATTACACCATGGGACCTTGTAAAAGCATCTTTCATGTAACCTATTTAAGTAGAATTTTAAAATGTAATTTTGAAACTTAAATTTTGAAAGATAGCTTTTGGTTTTTATACTTTTCACTTAATATAAATTTCAACATAAAAATTAGTTGTAAGTTACTAGATTTTTCATTGTTATAATATGAAAGTAAAAGTAGAGTATAAATATAAAATAAACGAAAAGCTTATAATAAAAATCGTTTATTAATATACTTGTTATTTTATGCTTCACATAAAATAAAAGTGCAAATTAAATTAAATTTTACAAACAATATAAAATATTAACAAATGCAGTATAGCATTATTCATTTATTTATTAACATAAATTAATAGAAAATTTATAATACAATGCTAATAATATCGACATTAGTTATAAGTTACTTGATTTTTTATTGTTATGAACTATTTCTAATCTTTCACTTCTGTTGCATGTGTTTCACTCATTTTTATTTCTTTCTTTTGTTCAGAAGAAATATTTTCTCCTTTTTGTTTCATTTCACTTGTAGGTTCTTTTACATTACATATTTCTAGTAAATTGTATTTCTTAAATTTATAATAATTTGGAGCAACAGACATAAGACAAACACCACGTATCATTTCAATTATTACAGCAAGTTCTGGATTTTTCAGATCTACTTTATTTCCAGGATTCTTTTTGTTTATTATTTCTGCCAAATCTTCAATTACTTCATCTTTGTTTATATTACTGTTACAATGACGGCTGCAATTAAATTAATTGGACATTTATATATATGCAAAAAAGCTTAATAGAGTTATAGCTTACATATTAAGAAACATACTTAAATACAATACTAAATGTTTTTGGTTCTTGTGCAAAATATTTCTCAAGCATTATATCTGCTTTTGATTTGATGTCACTCATGTTTGCTTTACATACAACTTCAATTGGAAGTAATCTTAATAGATATCTTGTACGTTGCTGTTTTGTATTATATAAATCAGTGATGATTTTAGTAACTAATTCCAGTGGATCTGTCAAAGTACTTCTTATAAAAACTACATTCTTTACACCAGTATTAACTACCTAAAAGAAAAATGATAAATATTTTAAACATTTAATTTTTTAAAAACATAAAAATTTATTTAAAAAATTAACCTGGAATCTTCTAGCATTTATTGGTTTCGAATATTCTGCTTTCAATTCATTAATTTCTTTATGTAAAGCAGCTGAAATATCATCTTCATTATCAATGTGTTTTGTTTCATTAATAGGATTATCTTTTTCTATTACAGATTCTTTGGTATTTTCATTGGCAAAGTCCTTGAATAAAAAAGAATTTGATATCCTTGCATCTTTGCATTGTTTATATCATTGCCAAATGTTACCATACCTTTATGGTATCTGGTCCATAAATCTCATCAGCAAATTCATTAAATAATTTGTAAGCATCACGTACACACTCTTTCTCAGAAAAATTACATGTGCACAAGAAACCTTTCATACCTGGTTCCAAATAGAATTGTTTTCGTTTCTTCTGATCACTTTCATGACTCTGAAAGTAGTTTTTTTTTCGCTTTTGGACACTCATTCTAATTAGAAGTTCCTGTATTATAAATTTTATTTTATTTGTAACGGTATAAGAAAATTTTATAAAGAAGTTATTTTTATTTTATACTATAGTTATTAATAAGAACCATACTTCAACGATGTGTACTATAGGAGGTTATTTAAACCTAATATCCTAAGTCTTTTTTCAATTTTTGACCTTAGCTAAAATACTTACACCTTTAATTGACTTTTATTTATAAATATTGCGATATAACTACTTAAAATACGAAGAAAATTACGAATTTAATCTGCGCGTTTATCAAGTTATATCCACATACAATTGTAATTGCTTAGATCACGTATACTCTAGATTCAATCCCCAACACATTTTTATGTCATCATGAATTTGAGCGACATAGAAATTGTTTTTTATTTTTATGATGGTACTAGTCTTTAACAAAATTGAGGGGAAAAATAAAACATAAAAATTCGTGAAATAAATTTAATAAGTATTTTTATTTGAAATTTTTCCCTTCAATTCTAAGTTCGAAGTACAAGCTATCAAATATAGTTACCAGCTTTAGAGAAATACGAAAGTAGTTTGCTTGTACGTGTCTACTTACTAACGCATTAGTATAATCGCAAACTATGCTTGTTACTAAAGTAATAAAATACAACCAATCACCCGTCAATTCAGACTATTCGTTCTATGACATAATGGGTGATCAGAGGAACTATAAAGCATGCGACTCATCGACCACAGGTCAGAATACCTTAGGATCGACAAGTGGTCATATCTTAATATCAGATTTACGATGTTCTACCCCTGTTCTAGCTATAATGTATGTATTGTTTGATCTATTCCTAATCATTTAATTTTGGAAATGTTGAAATAATGCTTTCCAGCGGTCGGTAAGAAATTCTAAGTTTATTTTACGTTGAATCGTGATATTGAGAATGATAAAATGCTTTCAACTTTCGCGGCTGATGGGATAAAAAAATACATCGAGTGAGAAATGAAATTTAACACATTATCTATTGTAGATAAGCATAGAAATATAGGTAGTTTACATTAACATTTGTCAATGCATTAGGAATTTATTATATTTGTAGTGGATATTAGCCTTAATAGTGACTTTTCTATCTAGTCCGCTGTGGTATGTTATAATTGCCAGGTCGCCGCGTATTAAAATTTTTGAATAAATTCTTGTTTCGTATATTTTTGTTATACGGGAATACAAATTTTAATAAAGTAATTAGATTTGTCTCGTAAAGTATACATGTATATAAATATAGTAGTTAAATACTATTAATAAATGTAATGTATTCATAAATCAAGTATATACAATATATGCATAATCTGTGTCGACACAGATATACCGGTAAATAGTAAGTAATAAATTATCAGAAAAATTTGAAACGTGACGATACATTTATATTGTAAATGTTTCATTTATTCTTACGATCAAGATGAAATTATTTTATGATTTGTTATTTATTATTAATAAAATACAATATAACGTTTTTTCAACAGTTTCAACATGAAATGTAAGATGGCGGCAGCTATGGCTGCGGCGCAAACGAGTTCGCGATCGACACGGTTGTGTCATCCATGATGGCTGAGACAGTTTCCGAGATTTCGAGCACGGTGTCGTGAGTACGTGTTTCCTTTATCGCACGTTTAATCGCTAGTGAGGCTCATCTGCAGAACAAAAGGATCCCGGAAAGAATGACAGACAGTCCAGCGGCACTCGTAAGTGTTGTCACTGTCTATTAAATTTTTTAGAGCGAAGTATTTGGGACCCTCGATGTTCGATAGGTTACCCAGCGAAGAACATGCGCGCATCTAGGGCTTCCTCGCGTTCACGTATCGGTGATCGAACAACAATCAAGCTCGTTACTAGTTTATATTTCGCCTCTTTCTCGACTGGTGCAATCGGCAGGAACTTCTGAAAGAACTGATCGCGATGGGGACGTGCAGTTCACGTCTGATATAGCGTAATGCGCAAACGCAGAGCAGAGGTTCGTTGCCCGTTCCCGTTTGACGTCACTAGCTGATAGTGGTTGTCACCTGTTTCTGTCGGCGGTGACGTCACGAGTAGTTGTGACGTAACTGTAAAGATCGTTCTCTCGGTCATACCGGCTCTGTTTACTCTTACGTATGACAAGATACGCTAGATAACTTACGCCAACGTATGAATAATGCTTCCACGTCTATATTTACTCGTTACTGACATTGCCCGAATTGATGCCTTAGTCTCGAGGTAGGGTCAGATTTGACGATACAATGTCCGCCCTTTATATCGATTTCGCGTTTATACACCTGGTGTGAACTGTGTTTCTAGGATACTTTCTGTACAAAGGTTTCGAACATCTGTTACTATTATTGTCTCCGTTCTCAATTTATATTCATTTAAATCGAAATATATATCATTTTTTCAATCTTTTTCGCGGTAATTATTTATACTACGTTCATAAAAATATTCTAAATTATTTATCGAATAATATCGTTCAATTCAACTATGGCCTACGTTCTTGAAAGCGACTTTAGACAAATCTAACGGGATTTACGATTGAAAAGACAACCTTGGATGTCCATGATATAACACCCTGGTTATAATCAAACGACAATCCATATTGAAACCTGTGTAATGTTATATCGCTGTTTTGCAAGTATATGTTTACATCTACAACAAGCCTTCGAATAATAACCGTGACGCTATCTATCGGTCAACACGAAGAAACAAACGAATAAGCAAGTAAGGCACGCAAACAGATGGTTAGGTGGCGTTTAATGGCAGTTTTTCGTTTGTCGTTTGTCGAATTTATCGAGCGTATAATTAATCTAGTTCATAATTAATCTTAGCTGTATGTATTTGTTTTTCAATCGATATTTTATCCTTTATTCGAATTCTTTCTTTCAATTTCTTCGTATCTCCGATTGGGTGTTATTAAATAAATTATATTTTCATTAGAAATACGAGTCATTCTCTACTTAATCGATCGAGTTAGCGATCAAAGTCGAAGAGCTCGCAGCACTTTCGTATTTAAAGTCAGATGGAGAGGAATGCGTGATGCACCGTTGGAAAGCTTATAAATAAGGTGATGTAATACAGAAGGTCGTAGGTGGCTACCTACATAAATACTAAATTTATCGACTAACTGTATCTTATTTTCACTTATATTTTTGAACAAGATATTCGCGACTCCTAGGACCTTCTCTATTAAATTTCCCTATTTATAAACTCCTCGATAATATATCACGTGACCTTAAATACCATAGCGTAGGTGGCGAATCTTTCTAAAGATGGAGGCGGGAAAATATTTACTCGGACTAAGATAATAAAATAAAGAGATTTCACGATTTATTTCCACGAATTGTTTCTCCAATTTATTCGAAAAATTAATCTCCATTCCACGTACCTTTGTCGAATTACTCCTACACTCGTACAATTACGTTCCTCGATTGTTTCGTTCGCGATACCCGGTCGGCGTTGTTTCTCCTTCGTTCGGCTATTTTTTTTCGACGAATGATATTCATTTCTAAAAAGGTCCATTCGGCGTTGCCAGTGGTAGTTAAAAGTAAAAGCGGAAATGGGCTTGGTAAGGCCGGCAGCGGTGTAACCAGGTTAGAATGCTTTTATCGTCGAATTAAATGGGCGGGAAAAGCCGGAAGTGCGAACGCCGTTTCAGCGGAGTATTTAATTTTGTATACAGTTCGCGCTGTTTATTCTACTCCATCGCGCGCATCAGGCTAGCTCGAAAAGTCTCGCAACATATTCCACGTTCTGGTCCCTCGCTTTAATTTCCAATGTCCTTTCTCCTCTACGTCCCTGCCCTATTCATCAACGCGATAAGCTTCGAAACTATGCCTGAGCTAGTTCGAAAGTACGGCAAACGTAACCTCTTCCTGGACTGTTCGCAATCGAACAGTCGGACCGAGTTATTCGTCCATTTTCTTTCTCTTTTTTTCTCCCTTACGGACTTGCTCGTATTTCGTTATTTTTCGCGGGAATAATCGGAAAATATTCCGCGATATTTTTTTTTTTATCGGGGAGAAGCTCGCAGTTTTAATTATTTTAATTATTCCTAGTACGCCGAATTATCGGGTACCGAACAATTTGAAAATTTCATAAGTACTCGCGGATATTACGCTGGCAAATGTTTTCGAACAATGTTGTTACGTTAGAGATTTCACGGCAATTTCGCGTTAATTTAAATCGCGTTTCCACGCGGGCAAACGGTAAAATCGTAACGCGTGAGAAATAAGGGTAACGAAGGCAGGGACGTAACTGGTTTCCTCGTTCACGACGTTTTTCGCCTCTGCCCAAACACTCCGGCGTGATCTAATATCTGTTTTATCCCGGCACGAGGAGAAGCCGTTTCAATCCCGTGGCGAGATAGGATCATGTAGCGGCGTGCGTCGCATTGAATGGCTGCAATTGTGCAGCTGCAGTTCAGTAACGATTATTGGTGTAGGTACATGTATACCAATAATGTTAACGAGACACCTCGTATATCGTCGTTCACCCGCGTACACTCGTCCCACGACATTCGTGATTTCCCTCTATTACGATTGTTCCACGATCTGCCCTCATTTTCCCTTCTCCCTATTCTTCTTTCCGTTTCTCCGTCCTTTTTCTCATTCCTTTTTCCATTCCTTCCTTTGCGCGCCTTTAGCCGCCACGTGTGTCCACGTTTCTCCATCTGACGCGTTTCTCTTTGTAATTCTCTAATGTTCCAGCAGATATGTTTAATTAAACGATGGACGGTTTAATGAAGTATAATGGAGGGTTATTAGCGAAGGGTAAGTTGAATTTTACTGTTAATTTTGTTAAGAGATTTTCGCTAGATACTTGGTAGCTCTGGGTGACCGTTTTGAAAACAGAGAACGGTAGAATTCGCTCACGATGGTTGTTCAATTCTCCGGGCAGTTATGAATATTCGTAGCAGCTCGATATTCAGTGGAGGAAAAGACGATTCCACGAGGAATCTAGGAGAACGCGTTTGAGAACGTATTCGAGAGAACATTCGACAGTGGATTCGATGGAAACTTAGAAGTAAGAGGAGAAAGGGGGACAAACGCGAGTGGAGAAGAAAAGGAAGAAATTTCCTAGGGTGTAGGTAACCGTACTGGCCCCCATAGTTATCGATTTGTCTCAAGGGGTTTTTACCGCGACAGTGGGGAGTTGGCGAAGCAACGGGCAACGCGTTTCATCATTGATGGTGGCCGGGCAGCGTGTTCTGGCAAAATTACGGCCGACTTCCCATTGTTTGGACACCAGAAATTTATGATTACGAGCTGCGCTCGCGGTCATATTCCAATTCACATGCCGAGATATTGATCTTAATTTGAATCTACTGGGCGGCGCCTTAATTCAGATCAATTGGCCCACCAATTAATTGGAGAGTAACGACCAATCGTCTGCCATGGGAATAATTAGGGACCACCATTACCGGGCTGTTACACTCCTGAAAAAGAAAAGAATAAATAATTTCCTATCGACTGAGTTCACCGGGCAATGGATAACGTCTTCTAAACTGGATATGACGAAAGGATCGTTAACCTTTTACAGACCAGCACTTGAACGTGGGAAAATAAAGGCCCCTGGTATATATACCTAACAAATTAAAAGTAACTGATATACACGCACATATATAACATACACGTAACAATCATATGCAGAGATTTAAAGTGGCCATACCATGCATACATATACACAAGCTGATCCGAAAGGACGATGAAAGAAGGATGCAAAAATTGTAAAATGATATTCCGATAAAAGAAGAATAGGAATTCGTTGCTCGGTCAGTTGTTACCCTTGTACCTCCGCTAAGTTTCTCAATTTCGAGGAAAATACAAGGAACGTTACTTCTGATGTATCCTTTCTCGTTGCTCTATGCTTTGCAGAGGCTGCCTCGTTTCGCTAAAAATAAAACAAAAAATAAAAAATAAGAAAGAAAGATGTTCCAATAACCGAGGACACGATTGGGTGAAAAAAAAGGACCAAAGGTCAATATCCTTGGTTTAAAATAGGAGCAATGCTCCGGCTTAGCTACTTTACCTCGGTAGAGTTTAAAAATACGCGAGGCTGGTATTTCGATGGAGGAAAAAAACGGCAAATGCGAAGTATATCGTAAATTCGTCGATGAACGAGGAAAAAATCTTGATGCAATAGTTACGTTATGCGTCGGGGATACTTAGCAACGGTGTTTCCTTTTTAATAGATCCAGAAATATATGGGAAGCCCGAATCGTGTTACGAATATCGAGTTTCCGGCGAGCGACGATTATTTACGACGTTATAATTTTCGCCCAGGCGTGGGATTCTAATCTATTGCCGTGCAAATAGGCCGCGAAATTCGCGTGGCCTCTCGGGTAGCAACTGACCAAGAAATTACATTTTTTTTTCCAGTGAACTATTTATCGATTCCCCGATTGTTCGACGAAGGGACAGCTGCGTGAAATTTGCCGTCACGGTTCATTGAGTTACGAATCGGTTGCATTTTTTTTTTTTTTTCGAATATTTCCATCACCCACGCGACAGCCGTGAAGAGATTGCACGATGGTAATAACTTTGTCGTAGAATTTCCTCTCTTCGTTTTTTATTCCAGGATCCCGAGTCGTATATTCGTAAAGTGTTCGTGCTTCTTCTTTATTTACGACTTCTTAATCCATTGGATGTCAGGCTTTTTTAACGCAGCGGCTGCAGCGGCGTGTCCCGGTCACGATCTAAAATATTCGCAAGCGGGTATATCGTGAAGGTTTATTATAGGCGAGGCTAAAAAAGAATTTCACCGCGTTTGTGTTTTAATAGATTCGTCGATAGTCGATGACTGGCGAGATGAATAATTCCGCGATGATGTCATCACTCACGAACGCAGCGTCGCTGTTTTCTACCTGAAACACGAATATTATGTTAATGTCGATCTTGAAATCTCGCAGAGCCACTGCGAAATTTCTCATGTTTCTGATTACGATTCAATAAAATTCATTTCGAATATCTGCAGTTGCACTACCTTTCTTTCGCTACGAGCTTTCGAAATGTCCTAATTTCCTCACGAGATCGCGCACGAAATTCTCGCATACTCTAACCTCAAAGAAAAACAATTTACCGGCACATGTCAGACGTTATTCCACCGCACCGGGCGTAAAATTCTCCGCCTAACCTCGAATCCCGTCCCGCGGCCACTATTGCCCCCTTTGTTCCTCCTCTCGCGTTACAAGCGAGCGAGAAACACGCGCTAACGAAACTCTCGATCGGCCGGAAATTTTACAAGCCTGGACTCGTTTACGAACGCCCCCTGTCCGCATCGTGCACACTTTGTAGCGATTCGTATTATTCAATTGGCCGACGTTACAGTTCCATTTACATAACCGGCTGTATTATCGGCCGAGCTTCGGCCCGTAACTTCGATCGCGTTGCATTCGATAACGGTCGCCGTGTCGAAGCGATACCGCGCGCAATTAAAGGAACTTCCGAAAGAAACGAGTGCAGAGATCGCTCGGTCGGCTCGGGCTTCGCTCGAGGGTAACGAAAAGAATCGGCGTGTTTCACGTCGGCGGATTCTCCCGGTATCCGTAGCATCGTTCCGCGGCTGAATTAGAAACTGCACTTAGTTTTCCTCCGGTGAAAGATACCGGGTGGTTCCGCGTCGTCGTCCAGAGACAAATTGCACGACTGGATTAAACGAATGTCCCTGAGCGATCGCGGCCGAGACTTCCGCCCGGTGGAACCTGTTTCGAACCGGCTTCGATCTCGCGGTCTCCCGGCATTTTTCAACCGAGCCCGCCTACGCGGGTTCACCCGCGCGCCGCTAGGTGGCGACACTATGATCGAATTTCCGTATTTCGCGTTGTTACACGCTCTTTTTGGATTCGAATTATCCTCGTTTCTATTATTATCTATTATCAGTAAATATGAATCAAAATAACCGAGTAAACGAGTCCTTTCGTCTCTACATTCCTTCCTCGATTCTGAATACTCGTTTAACGTTTCGTTCTCGTATTATTTCCTTCTCGAAAGGCTTGTAATACAATTACCAAATTTTTCTCCCATTTCGATTTGCAAAAGAAGATTCTTCGTCTGGGACAATTGAATTAAAATTCCATCCTCGCGTAAAGACAGATGGAACCTTCTTTGTATTCCAATTATCCTCGCTTTTATTTTGTATTTATTATTAGTAAAAATTATACAAAACAATCGAAAATATGAGTACTTTCATTCCTATATTCCTTTCTCGATTTGAAACACTCGTTTAACCTTTCGTTTTCGAAAGGCTTGTAATACAGTTATCAAATTTTTCTGCCATTCCGATTTGCAAAAGTAGATTCTTCGCCTGGGACGATTGAATTAAAATTCCGTTATCGCTTAAAAACAGATCGAACCATTTTTGTATTCGGATTATTCTCGCTTCTATTTTGTATCTATTATCAGTAAAAATGAAACAAAATAATCGAATACACGAGTACTTTCGTTCCTATATTCCTTTCTCGATTTGTAACACTCGTTTAACGTTTCGTTCTCGAAAGGCTGGTAATATAATTACCAAATTTTTCTGCCATTCGTTCGTAGTTCGTCGAAGGGAACGGCTGGTTTAATTAACGTCATCGTTTTGAGAAAAGAGATTCTTCATCTGGGACGATTGAATTAAAATTCCGTCCTCACGTAAAAAAAGATCGAACCTTTTTTGTATTCGATTTGTCCTCGCTTCTATTTTGAATCTATTATCAGCAAAAATGAAACAAAATAATCGAATAAACGAGTCCTTTCGTTTCTCTATTCCGTTCTCGATTCGGAACACTCGTTTAACGTTCCGTTTTCGTAATATTTCGTTCTCGAAAGTCTTGTAATACAATTTGCAAATTTTTCTGCCATTCGTTCGTGGCTCGTCGAAGGGAACGGTTGGTTTAATTAACGTCATCGTTTTGAAAAAGGAGATTCTTTGTCTGGGTCGATTGAATTAAAATTCTGTCCTCGCTTAAAGACAGATGGAATCTTTTTTGTACTCGAATTATCCTCGCTTATAATTTGTATTTATTATTAGTAAAAATTGCACAAAATAATCGAAAACACGAGTACTTTCGTTCCTATATTCCTTTGTCGATTCAGATCACTCGTTTAACGTTTCGTTCTCATAATATTTCGTTCTCGAAAGTCTTGTAATATAATTTCCAAATTTTTCTGCCATTCGTTCGTGGCTCGTCGAAGGGAACGATCGTTTTGAAAAAAGAGATTCTTCATTTGAGACGATTGAATTAAAATTCCGTCCTCACGTAAAAAAAGATCGAACCTTTTTTGTATTCGATTTGTCCTCGCTTCTATTTTGAATCTATTATCAGCAAAAATGAAACAAAATAACCGAATAAACGAGTCCTTTCGTTTCTTTATTCCGTTCTCGATTCGGAACACTCGTTTAACGTTCCGTTCTCGTAATATTTCGTTCTCGAAAATCTTATAATACAATTACCAAATTTTTCTGGCATTCATTCCGTGATTCATCGAAGGGAACGGTCGGTTTTTAATCAAAGTCGTCGTTTTGAAAAAGGAGATTCTTCGTCCGGGACGATTAAATTAAAATTCTGTCCTGAAGACAGATCAAACCTTCGTCTGCCAATTATGTTCCACCTTTTGACACTTTGTTTATTCATCCTTTTTGTTTTTATTTCCGAAATCGGGCAATAAGGAATCGTCAGAGCGGCGCGTGGCTATGATATCGGTATCGGTGAATTTAATTTCATTAAAACCGGGGTTGGAGGCGAAAGATAGAGTTATTTTAGCCGATTGACAAAAGGGCAATTCCATCGATGTTACGCAATCGTGAAATCGATATTATCCGCTATTTAGCCGTGACGTTTCGATTAAACTCTCCTATCGAGTGTGCAAATATTTTCCTCATTTAGCGTGCTGGCCTGTAACCAGTGTCTGCTGGATAATATTTACATCGGCGCGGCACAAAGTCCAATGAAATCATTACCCGAGACGTCTGTCTCTCTATTTGTCCGTGGCCGACTTTTCGTTCGCTATTTCGCTGAATAACATCGCGTTTGCTTTCCTACGTGTCCACCGTTCGCTACATAATAAAAATAAGATTCGGGACGTGCAATTACGGCAATGCATTGCCGGCGATCGTTGGAAATGTAAACAAGTTTACCATCCGCAGTAGCCTTGGCTCGCGACTTAACGCTCCGGCTATTGCAAAGGGCAAAATAAGCGGATGAAAAAATTGCCAGAGGAAAAAACACCTTCGAAAGAGAAACGAGGTACGACGAAATACTGGAAATTCGGTTAATACTAGGTTTACGGACTTTTCGAATACCTATCTTTCTGGAGACCGTCAGATTTACGGGTAAAGAAAACTACGTATTTTCTTAAAAAATAACACCATGAGTTTAATTTAAAAGCAATTACGATGAAATACTGGAAATTCGGTTAATACTAGGTTTACGGACTTTTCGAATACCTATCTTTCTGGAGACCGTCAGATTTACGGATAAAGAAAACTACGTATTTTCTTAAAAAATAACACCATGAGTTTAATTTAAAAGCAATTACGATATTAACAAGTTTAATATAAGTTGATTAATTCTATTAATATTGTATAGTTGGAGCAACTCACCCGTAAATTTAATGTTAAATACACGTACACAGGTTCCATTGAAAGAAAATAATTTGATCTCGATATCTCGTTCACTACTTTCTCCACGAAAAAAACCATTCATAACACATTACGTCTCTTTTTATCCCAAACAATTTTCGTCTTAACATTTTTCCTTTATATTCCTTTGTTTTCGAGATATTCTAGCAAGTCTGGATAAAACAGACACCCTATATACGGTGTATCTTCGATCATCAGGATATTGCTGTTTTCATTTAATATTCATACCTCGTAGAATGTTTTAACATAAACTTTAATCAGACCATACTTTTGTACGAAAATAGGGTTATTTAATCGCTAGGAAAGTAGAGTTATTCGAACGGTTATGCGTCAAGACTGGTTCGGATAATCGCGGTTCTGTCGTATAATGAAAGAAAAATGTCAATGGCAGGTGATCAGAGCGATAACGTCGAGTGCGGGATTTTTAGGGAAAAATTAGAAAATGCTGATTTAGCTCGTGGCAGGTTTAGTTGGTTTAATGCGTGTCTGTCGCGCGATTTGGGGTTTCGAAAATTAGCATACCGTGTTTTGCGTGTGTACACACGTAGATCGCGCTAGTCTTATTTGGTGCGTGGATAGAGAGACAGACTAGGCTGTAATCTCCTTACAATGGGTCTTTATATGGGTGTCTCTTATACCGATTGCAGGGCTCCATTAGTCATCTAATGTCACAAAGAGATAATCGCTTTTCCTTTCACGCACCGAGAAATGTTACTGTTCCCCGGTAGACAGATCGCATGTCGATGTTGACAAATATTGCAAAACGCGAAACTCAAATCCGCCTTGTCCAAGGATAAGGTTCGAATCTAGGTTAACGCATTGTCAGCGACCAATGCGAATTCGCGTCATTCGTGATTCTTGGAATTTCTCGCCGGTATGATATTCGAGGAAAAGTCGCGTGAGTTTTATCCTTATAATAACGACAAAGGTCTGCGTCGACCAGTCTTCGAGTGTTTTCGTTTCGTCGAGTTTTGGGAGTGGAAGAAAAGGAAAGGAGGAAAGGAATCGTTTGCAATTATAAACGAAACTTTGAGATAAAAAAGCAGTTTTTCTTAATTCTTTGAAGATCGTATCTGTGTTAACACCGTTTCGATTTCTTCGACATCTTCGACACTTTACTACCATTTTCTACATTATTCGTGTGTATCCGAGTTTTCTGAAATACCAAATTTCCAATTTTAATATCGGAGATATAAGAAAAAGATTCACAAATTTTTAACTGATTTTTCGCTTTGAGAAGATGTAAATAGGAGGAAACGAAATTTCTTACTCGAGCTAGGTAGTATATTCATCGAATAATCGTGAGAAAGAAGGGTGAACGAAATTGTTTACACGCTATTGAAATTGGTAGAAGATGGTAGTGAGAATTAACACTTTCGCAACGATGGGTCTCACCACGGAGTCTCTTCCGTAAAATAAAGCATTGTGTCAAAGGCGGAGAAACATTATGCGAACGAAGTCTTTAGCATTTGGGATCAATCTTTTTTGAAAACAAGAAAAAAAGGAAGAAAAACAAACCATCGCGATACCACTTCCAATTCCTTGCGAAGAAAGCTAAGGAGAACGATAGCATTACTTTATTAATTTTTTACGCTACTTTGATGATCGCTGATTATAGTCATCCGTCGTGTCAAAGGTGGAGAAACATTACGCGAACGCAGTCTTTAGCATTTGGGATCAATCTTTTTTGAAAACAAGAAAAAAAGGAAGAAAACAAACCATCGCGATACTGTTTGCAATTATTTGCGAAGAAAACTAAGGAGAACCGATAGCATTACAATATTAATTTTTGACGCTATTATTGTGATCGGTTACTATAGTCATCCGTCGTACCAAAAGTGAAGAAATATTACGCAACCGAAGTCTTTAGAATTCGGGACCAATCTTTTTAAAAATAAGAAAAAAATAAAGAAAAACCAACCATCGCGATACCGCTAGCAATTCTTCGCGAAGAGAGCTAAGGAAAACCATAGCACTTGTCTAAATTTTTGTTAAAACATCAACAAAATAGCGTCTTTTTGACAATTTGCAATTCTTTGCAAAGAGAGCTTAAAAAAATTAACCCTCTGCATTCCGCTATCCCTTCTTTTTGAAAAATGTATGTTTCCTTGAGGTTTTCTCTGAAAATAGCAGAAGAAATAAAGTCAAGATATAGTAATATTACTAAGATATATAAACGAGAACACGACCATCCGCATCTTCGGCGAACATTATTCGGAGTGCAAAGGGTTAAGACAAGTGCTTCCGTTCTTCTTAGCTCTCTTCGCAAAGAATTTCAAATTGTCAGAAACACGCTATTTTGTTGATTAGTATAGGTGACGTCTCGTGACTATAGTCAGCCACAGTAGCGAAAGGATTAAAGGCGAAGGTAAAGATCGATCTCGAGACGACGACGATCGTTGGTGGCACGTGCGATGATCGTTCGTCGGCGAATGCAGCCGATGTAAACGCGCGTGACAAACGCGGCCCGCTTCTTCCCGCGCGTTATTACGCAGGCTGGTTGGCATTCCGCAAGTGTCATCGCGCTCGGAATAGCCTGGTCGACGGCGAGGAACCGTCAGCTTCCAGCTTGACATCGTTTCGACGGACAGCTCGTTCTCCGGTCATCGATGCCCGCCGAACGACCGTCCAAAATTATACCAACCCTCGCGGATCTTCCCCTCGTTCGTTCCGTGATGTCTTCCTCGGCGCCGGAGTTGCCATGTTCACCAGTGTCACATGGCGTCGATCGAAATTTCATGCAACCCTCCGGATAGGGAACCCTTTGATGAGAATCTCTCGGATAGACGGATACGAAGCTCTCTGCCGTATCTCACGGTTAGATAAGTGCTCCGGAACGGAGTCGCGAAAGGTGCCAGATGCTGACGAAGAGAAAATTCGGAAGGGAATAGATTTCAAGTCGGACAGAGCCGAGCTTTCGTCTACCGATTCGTCTAAAATAGTCGGAAGAGCGTCTCGGCGTCGACGACGAGGCTTCCCGGATGGAAACCCTCGATGAAAATCTCTGGACAGATACCTAGGTAGCCTCTGTTGCATCTCGCGTTTAGATAAGGATTCGAAACGGAGCTCAAAGCGGTCTCACTGGCTGATCAAGACAAAAAGTACTGGCAAGATGCGGGATAGATTTTGAGTCGCACAGATCCAAGCTTTCGTGCGCTGATTCGTCTAAAATAGTCGGAAGATCGTCGATGATGACACTTTGTAGATAGATAGATATACCTTTTGGTATGTTTCACGTTTAAACAGAGATTCGGAACGGGATAAAAGTGACGAAACAAAACGAAATCTGGAATTAGACTTTAAACAAAAACCACCGAGCCGGTGCGTATTGATTTCTCTAATATAGACAAAACTTTCCGTCGAAGTTAGAATTCGTTCAAATATTTGAAACAAACCTGCGATAACGTTTAGGTTTCTAGTTTTAATTTTTCATTTATTACGTTATATGTATATTGGATTTTCTATATACGTAAACGGCAGTGTCCGGGTCAGTCTTCAGCTATTGTTTAATCTATAAACAAACTGCACCGACCAGCAACCAATATGTATTTTATACCGAGCGAACTAGTTGCAAAATATCTTCGCTGAAGTAAATATTACTTTCAACGGAATCGAGAACACGTATGCACATGTGTGTGCATACCTCCATCATTCATCGTAGTCTCTCTACATTTAAAATTTGGAGGCTTAGGCATCTCTAATGGGACCTCGATCTTTTGTAACCCTTTGCACTCGACGATCTTATCATTATAAAAAAAAATAAATAGTAATTTGAAGATAAAAAGACTCTCATAAAAAAATCGTATGGAAATTGAGACATAGAATTATTTTATTTCGATATTCTACGTATCGTTGGGTAATTTTAAATTTGATATGTCAATTAATATCGTAATTTTAATAAATATCTCGAGTGCAAAGGGTTAAACCTTTCGTTTACGATTTCGTAGACTCGTAGGAAGGAAGTCGAGCTAAGTGTGCATACCTTTATTATTCATCGTACTCTCTCTATACTTAAAATTTGGAGGCTTAGACATTTCTAATGGGACCTCGACCTTTACTCGACGATCTTTTCATTACAAGAAAATAGTAATTCGAAGGTAAAAGTTTCTCATAAAAAAATCATATGGAAATTAAGACGTAGAATTATTTTATCTCGACGTTTCACGTATAGTTGGGTAATTTTAAATTTGATATGTCAATTAATATCGTAATTTTAATAAATATCTCGAGTGCAAAGGGTTAACCCTTTCGTTTATGATTTCTTAGACTCGTAGAATTCGAGCTAAGTGTGCATACCTCTATCATTCATCGTAGTCTCTCTACATTTAAAATTTGGAGGCTTAGGCATCTCTAATGGGATCTCGATCTTTTGTAACCCTTTGCACTCGACGATCTTATCATTATAAAAAAAAATAGTAATTCGAAGATAAAATATTTCTCATAAAAAGATTGTATNGAAATTGAGACATAGAATTATTTTATTTCGATATTCTACGTATCGTTGGGTAATTTTAAATTTGATATGTCAATTAATATCGTAATTTTAATAAATATCTCGAGTGCAAAGGGTTAAACCTTTCGTTTACGATTTCGTAGACTCGTAGAAAGAAAATCGAGCTAAGTGTGCATACCTTTATTATTCATCGTACTCTCTCTATACTTAAAATTTGGAGGCTTAGACATTTCTAATGGGACCTCGACCTTTACTCGACGATCTTTTCATTACAAGAAAATAGTAATTCGAAGGTAAAAGTTTCTCATAAAAAAATCATATGGAAATTAAGACGTAGAATTATTTTATCTCGATATTTCACGTATAGTTGGGTAATTTTAAATTTGATATATTAATTAATATCTCGAGTGCAAAGGGTTATGCCTTTCATTTACGATTTGCACGAGACTCGTAGGAAGGAAGTCGAGCCACACACGAGTATCCCGGCTGAGAGCCGTGGCCCGTCGACAGAGCAAAGATAAACAATAGGAGTCAGACTGCTGGCTAATATTCGTCCATATTTTTCGGTCGAGACAAGTCGAGGTCCGTCAGTCGCGTGTTATTCTGCGCAGAGCTCGGACGAAACGTCTCGACGCGTGACCGAGCTTGCTTCTTATTATGGCACGCGCCATCCTAACCTAATAGGTAAAGCAAGGATATACGAAATAAAAAATTGCGAAATTACTCTACGAGGATCTAAAGACTTAGACGCGTGAATTTCTTAACGATCCTTTTGCTATGAATTAAGTCACTGAGATATAATGTCCTCGAGTTCGAGAAAACTTATCGGCGTATGATTTCTTCTAGAATTAACCTAATAGGTAAAGCAAAGATATACGAAATTAAAAATTCCGAAATTACTTTACGAGATCTAAAGACCTAGATGCGTGAATTTCTTAATGATCCTCGGGCTGTGAATCGTTATGAACCAAGTCACCGAGATAGAGCGTCCTCGAGTTCGAGAAACCTCTTCTGGGTGTGATTTCTTCTGGAATTAACCTACTAGGTAAAGCTAGAATATACGAAATTAAAAATTCCGAAATTACTCTACGAGATTTAAAGACCTAGACACGTGAATTTCTTAACGATACTCGGGCTGTGAATCGTTATGAACCAAGTCACTGAGATAGAGCGTCCTCGAGTTCAGGAAAACTTATCGGCGTATGATCTCTCCTAGAATTAACCTACTAGGTAAAGCAAAGATATATGAAATTAAAAATTCCGAAATTACTTTACGAGGATCTAAAGACCTAAATGCGTGAATTCCTTAACGATCCTTTTGCTATGAACCAAGTCACCGAGATAAAGTGTGCTCGAGTTCGGGAAACCTCTTCTAAGTGTGATTTCTTCTGGAATTAACATGATAGGTAAGGCAAGGTTATATACGAAATTAAAAATTCCGAAATTACTCTACTAGGATCTAAAGACCTAGACACGTGAATTTCTTAATAATCCTCCGGCTGTAAATCGTTATGAACCAAGTCACCGAGATAGAGTGTCCTCGAGTTCGGGAAACCTCTTCTGGATGTGATTTCTTCTGGAATTAACCTAATAGGTAAAGCAAAGATATACGAAATTAAAAATTCCGAAATTACTCTACTAGGATTTAAAGACCTAGACACGTGAATTTCTTAATAATCCTCCGGCTGTGAATCGTTATGAACCAAGTCACCGAGATAGAGCGTCGTCGAGTTCGGGAAACCTCCTCGGGGTGTGATTTCTCCTGGAATATTCGGTCGTAAACAATCGGGCGTAAAACAGCGGAGGCTGTTGGCAAGAAATTGATTCCTTCTGGGACGATAAACACGATCAATCGAGGGACGGATCGAGGGTATTAACGAAATGGCGGATTAAACAAAATGCGAAACGGAATGTGGAGGAACGGGGCGGTTGAGGGAAAAACGAGGGAAAAAAGGTGGAACGGGGGGAAAGAGCGGCCGACAAGACCTCGGCGGCATGGTTCAAATAAAATACAGCAAAAACGTCGCGTGAATCACGTGGAAATATGCGTACACAGTATGCCGTGTCGTTATATCGTTTTTGCCGGATGGCGCATTGTGTAGTACTTTGTAGTCACGTTGCATGTTTCCCAAACGTCACAATAACTGTACGCCCTGCGTTCGCATGCTACTCGTTCCCGTGTATTTCGAACAGTTCCTAAATACGCGTCAATCCTACGCCAGTGACAAAATATCGCCGCGTTTACGCTTGTTTATTCCGCGGATGTATACGAGATACATATATACAGGAGCAAGTATGGTTGTTGCGACGGAGATGAATTAAATTAAAATTCCATGGCCGAGGAGTAAGGCCGGCCATTTTATTCGGGGGTGTAAAAGGGTGATAAAGATGGGGGCCTTGAGACTTGCGGGGGTTGTTAATACGCGGGAAAAATGTTTTTTATTATTTATTAAATTAGTATGTATACAGTGTTTTCAAGGCGAGGTTGGAGAAAGGAGGAAATTTCGAGGGCTTGTAATATTTTAGTGGATTATTTATTATTTATCGGATTAGTACAAAAATTGCGAGGCTTCTACGGGTTACAAGCCGAGCCAACGAGAGCGACGAATGTTTAATTAACGTATTTGTTATTCGCGAATAAATGTTATCCATGATAAATGGGTCTTTTCGCAGATATGAGTTTTGCATCGAAATGAAAGGAAGATATATCGGCCGTTCGTAGTTTAGCGCGAGGAGTTGTACTACATTCGCGTGTGTCAAGTAATCTTCATTAATATAATCAATCTCGTCTTGACAACCTTGGACTAATATAGTTCCACATAGATCAATTTCTTACGTTCAATCCGTTACGGAAAGACACGCTCGCTGTGTCCCTAGATAAATGATCGAAATCGATTTCCCTGCAGAAAGGATAATCCTTGCAACCTCTGTCGACCAGAAATTACTTTTTCTTTTTATTCTTCAGTAGTGTGAATTTCAAACACTACCACGTGCCGAAAACAAATTCTTCGTTTTAAGGACACATCTCTCTCAACATCGAACTTATCCCCAGTAAATCTACGATGAAAAGGAAGTATTATTTTTTCATCCTATTATCAAGCACTGCCACATCTCATAAAAGGAAATAAAGAAACTTCTCTTCTTACTCAACATCGAATCTATCAAACCTATCCTTCGTAAACCTAAGATGAAAAGTAAATAAAAAAATAACAATCGAATAACGAGACGCGTATCCAGAAAAATATCGCCGAGTCGAGTGGGTGGAACGGTAACGTCTACTGTAAAATTTTCGCGAGAAGTTCGAAAAACGTTGATTTAGGCCTCGGTGGGTCTAGTGTGAACCTCTGTCGACGTAAATCGCAAGAAATGCCGCAGTGAAAGCTGTACACAGCGGGATAAGCGGTGCTTTTTGCTCGTGCGCGAGACACGTCGCGGCGAAAGCGTCAGATTTTTTTTTTTTTCTTTTCCTTCCTTAACTCCCGGTGTATATATCGATTCTCTTATCGGGACTCTTAAACAACTCAAAGAGGCTACAACGAAGTGAAACGAAATAACCCCGACTGGGATTGATCCCGGTCCACCGGCGTTATCTCGATCTCGATCGGCGTCTCGACCGATAACGACGCGGGGGGAAAAAAAGCTGTTACGTAGGCGTGGTTTGGGCTAGTGGAAGAAATTCATTGAGAGAAAGTTACGGCAGACAGGACAGGCCGGTTCAATGGCTACGCGTTGCGTACACGCGCGCAGATCGAGCGTGGAATTTCGAAAATGTCGCGGTCCGGTTTAACGCGAACGCCGGACAGTTTTTGCGAAACAACGTGTCGCGCAGGGACGTACAACTGTTCTTTAGACGCCGTGCTGATGTATAACAGTGTTACACGCAACACATGGGCCGTGACCGAAGAGAAAACCGCGGAGAATAGCGTTTCCATGCGTACCATGCCGCGCGCCGTTCTTTCCGTTTCGCTTTGATAATTGATTTCGACGCTTTCGCGCAACGAGAATACTCTATTTACTCTGGTATTCCTGTTTTTCTTTTCTGTTTCAACGCGAACGCGGGACTGATTATGCAGATTATTCGGAGACTTCGATTGAGGGAGTTTTTATTTTTCCGCCGGAGAATTCGAGATTCGCTGGTTTTTGCCGAGCTTTGGAATTGCTAGGTGTACGACTCGGGTATTCAACGGGGATATCGGTGTTGGAAGAATGGTTTCCTCATCATTGCATCCTTGACACGTATCTTGGTTCTCTGTTCTTTCGAGTCTGAAGGTGGAAGGACGCGATGGACTAGAATTCTCTGATTAAGGATTTAATCGAGTTCGAGATGCACGATTGGCGCCTGCCACCGTTTTCTTCGCAGACGAATGACCAAGCGGTGGTGTGTCTTCGAATTAATTTACTTCTTAGCTTGTTTAAACGATGTTTAGTAGGTCCTCGTTTGGCTGTCCGGTTCGAAGAGAAACCTGCGAAGGGGTTCTAAACGATCGGGAGGTTTAAACAGGGATGACCGAAAGTATTGGCACATCATGGATTGTTCCAATTCAAATGCTTATAACTATGAAACAAATTGATGAGGAGGAAAATTTTGTGGACACGTGTATTTATTTACTATTCTAGTTTATTATTCA
This sequence comes from Euglossa dilemma, assembly GCA_002201625.1. Taxonomy (NCBI): domain Eukaryota; kingdom Metazoa; phylum Arthropoda; class Insecta; order Hymenoptera; family Apidae; genus Euglossa; species Euglossa dilemma. The sequence goes on along the minus strand of NIJG01000132.1, from coordinate 233,229 downwards.
ATAGGAACAATAACATAAATAAAGTGACACATGAAATAATAGCAAAAACATGTTCATTGAATGTTTTACGCATGGACAAAAGTACATTATGACACATTGTACAAAATTCGACGTAGATGCATCTGTCAGAAAAGTTTCTGATTGTCACTTGATGGTATAGGCCGGGGACTTCTCGATAGTCAGTTTTTCTAATAAACAACTTAAAGTTCAGTCTATTAGCAACATAATAATAAATAACAAGTAACAATGCCGAGAAAAGGAAAAGAAATTACAATCAAAGAAAGAAAAATAGTATTAAATTTGCACAAAATGCGGAAGTCTTNTAACCAAGAATTTACCGAGTTTCTCGTTTCTACTATAAATTTATGCTCCAAACAATTTCTTATTAATAATTTTACCGATTTCGTTAATTACTTTCCTTCCATAATAGCCAAGAATTTCCCAATTTTTTCGTTTCTACTATAAATTTATGCCACAAACAATTTCTTATTAATAATTTTATCGATTTCGTTAATTACTTTCCTTCCATAATGGCCAAGAATTTCCCGAGTTTCTCGTTTGTACTCTAAATTTATGCCTCGAACAGTTTCTTATTAATGATTTTTACCGATTTAGTTAATTAATTTCCTTGTGTAATAACCAAGAATTTACCGAGTTTCTCGTTTCTACTATAAATTTATGCTCCAAACAATTTCTTATTAATAATTTTACCGATTTCGTTAATTACTTTCCTTCCATAATAGCCAAGAATTTCCCAATTTTTTCGTTTCTACTATAAATTTATGCCACAAACAATTTCTTATTAATAATTTTATCGATTTCGTTAATTACTTTCCTTCCATAATGGCCAAGAATTTCCCGAGTTTCTCGTTTGTACTCTAAATTTATGCCTCGAACAGTTTCTTATTAATGATTTTTACCGATTTAGTTAATTAATTTCCTTGTGTAATAACCAAGAATTTACCGAGTTTCTCGTTTCTACTATAAATTTATGCTCCAAACAATTTCTTATTAATAATTTTACCGATTTCGTTAATTACTTTCCTTCCATAATAGCCAAGAATTTCCCAATTTTTTCGTTTCTACTATAAATTTATGCCACAAACAATTTCTTATTAATAATTTTATCGATTTCGTTAATTACTTTCCTTCCATAATGGCCAAGAATTTCCCGAGTTTCTCGTTTTTACTATAAATTTATGCCTCAAACAATTTCTTATTAATAATTTTAACGTTTATAATTTTCCTCTGGTGTGTTAACCCCTTTCTCTACGATATCGCGCGAAGCTCACGGTAAAATCGTGTCAAACACAAGGTGCGAGGCACGGTTCGCAGCTAGGGTTCGACATAATCATTAGGAGTCAGCTTCCTAGTTAAATTTCGTCGCTGTTTTTTTAACGACACGAGTCTTGACTCGTCAGTTACGTGTTATCCTTCGTGGTGTTCGGACGAAACGACTCAATGCGTAACGCTGTAATCGGAAGTTAATCGTAGAACACGTGACAAATAATTTAAAAAAGCACCTGCAGGCCTGTGATTATTCCACTATGCTTTAATATCGACATCTTTGGATCGTTTGACAATCTTCGAATCAGAGCACTCCACAATTTACAAAAAGGTAAGTATTTACGTCGAGTTTATTCGATTTTTTCGGTGTTTTCCATACGATTAATTAATTTCTTTGTTTGTTTACGTACTTTTCATATGGTGCGCTTACGGGGCCACTCAAGAGGCTATGGAAGGATGTCATTCTCTTATGGGGATTCTCTTCCCCATGGTTCAAGTCGTTCGTAGTATTCTTATTAGGGTGGTGTAGCTTTTTCGTTATAGTAGCTGCAAGGAAACGAAAGAAAAAGGAAAAGGAAAAGGAACGAAAATTTCATTCTGGGGCCTGTTAAACGACTCAACGATAGTAAGGCTACCTAGCAGACCCTTTTCTTAGACGAGGATACTATTAAAAGATCTAGAATTTGTACTAAAATCTCTTAAACACTAGTCTCACACCTTATGTTTCCTTTCGTTTTAATTCTCGACTTTCAATAATAAACCAAACTTTCTCCGCTATAAATAGTCCTTTCATTCGATCCTCTCGCACGTGGTCACTTTCATCCTAGGTCCCAAACACTCTTCGCACTTTCAACACTCAAAGAAATTATCAATATACCCTACGCATTCGTTTTCTTTCGTTTTACAATAATTCTCGACTTTGAACAATGTACCTAACTTTTTACGTTGTAAATAATCCTCCTATTCGATCATTTCGCACACGTTACTTTCGTCCTAGGTCCCAAACATTCTTCGCATTTTCGACACTCAAATCTGAGATAAGAAATTATCGGGTCGTTCAGAAAGTCATTTCATTTTTCTTTTTCTTTTATGTGACTGAAGTGTGAAGTTGACTGTGATAAAATGCAATTAGGTTCTTTGTTGGGGAAAAACGAAATGACTTTCCCAACGACCTAATACCATTGCCACCATAGCTCCCCTGAGAAGCACCAGTGATCGGCGAGAATCATGACGTCGGATTTCAAACACTCCTCGCATTCTCGACACTCAAAGAAATTACCCATATACCCCTACGCATTCGTTCCCTTTCGTTCTACAATAATTCTCTACTTTGAACAACATACCTAACTTTCTCCACTGTAAATAGTCCTTCCATTTGATCCTTTTGCACGCGGTTACTTTCGTCCTATGTTTCAAACACTCTTTGCATTCTCGAAACTCAAAGAAATTACCAATATACCCCTAGTACGCATTCGTTCCTTTTCGATTTAATTCTCGACTTTGAACAACATGACTAACTTTTTCTGCTATAAATAATCCTTTCATTCGATCCTCTCGCATGTGGTCACATTCGTCCTATGTCCCAAACACTCTTCGCATTCTTGAAATTAAAAGAAATAGATATATCCCTACGCATTCGTTCCCTTTCGTTCACTTTCGTTCTAATTCTCGACTTTGAACAACATACCTAACTTTCTTCACTGTAAATAGTCCTTCCATTCGATTCTCTCATACACGGTTACTTTCGTCCTGCGTCCCAAACACTCTTCGCATTCTCGAAACTCAAAGAAATTACCAATATACCTCTACTACGCATTTGTTTCCTTTTCGATTTAATTCTCGACTTTGAACAACATACCTAACTTTCTCCGTCGTAAATAATCCTTCCATTCGATCCTCTCATACACGGTTACTTTCGTCCTGCGTCCCAATCACTCTTCGCATTTTCGAAACTCAAAGAAATTACCAATGTACCTCTACGCATTAGTTCCCTTTCGTTCACTTTTGTTCTAATTCTCGATTTTCAACAACATACCTAACTTTCTTCACTGTAATTAGTCCTTCCATTCGATCCTTTCGTATACGATTACTTTCGTCCTAGATCCCAAGCACCCTTCGCATTCTCGAAACTCAAAGAAATTACCAATATACCTCTACTACGCATTTGTTTCCTTTCGTTCTAATTCTTGATTTTGAACAACATACCTAACTTTTTCCGCTGTAAATAATCCTTTCATTCGATCCTCTCGCATGTGGTCACATTCGTCCTATGTCCCAAACACTTCGCATCCTTGAAACTAAAAGAAATANGCACCCGGTTACTTTCGTGCTATGTCTCAAACACTTTTCTCCCAAATTCGAGTAAATAAATTACCATTGCCACCATGGTACCCCTAAGAAGCACCGATGATCTGCGAGAACCGTGGTGGCGGACGCGTTACGTTTCCCGTCTGTCGTTTTCCCGTTTCATAAGCGGCTGGCGGCGTTCTCGTTAAGGACCAGAGAATGTCCAGGATGGTGTAAGAAACCGGGCCAGATGGAATGGCGAGGAGAGAGGGACGCGGCGTGTCCCGGTTTCGCGTGTGCCGCGCCTCGATGACGTGTCCACGCGCTGACTCCTCTGCTTGTTTTTGTTTTCCGGCCGGCGTGCTTTATGCAACGCCTCCGCGATCAGGCGCGTGTTGCGCAAGCAACCAGAGCCTGATCGCTGCCCGCATGATTCACGTGCAAACCACGCGGCCGCCTCTTCTCGACCATCCTCTCCTCGGTAAACCGATCCAGTTTGTTTACCGCGCGCGTACCTCGGCCCTGGCGCCCCGGAAGTCGCCGCTACTCCAGCTTTCGAGCCTGCAAAACCACGGTGGAACAACCTTTCCGCAGGAATTTCTGTTTCATGGGAAGTTTTTCGATGTTTGGGAATCCGCGATCGCGAGGCGGAGTAGCGACTTAGATGTTTGGGAAATTAATTATGAGAGGGATAGAGAAGAGTATAATAGGTAGGATTTAAGAAGAGTTCGAGGTATCGAATGAAACAAAGATGGTGGGAGAA
>NIJG01000132.1:204566-228866 GCA_002201625.1 Euglossa dilemma | reverse complement strand
AGAGGAATTTCTGTTTGATAAGAAATTTTTGGAAGATTGGGAATCCGCTATTCGCGATCGTGAATAGGAGTAGCGATTTGAATTCTTTATGTCTCATGATGAGTTCAATTATTGTATTATAACGTGTGTGGAAAAGGTTAGATGTTAGGGAAATTAATTACGAGAGAGGGATAGGGAAAAGTATTATAGATGTGATTTAAGAAGAGTTCGAGGTATCGAATGAAACAAGGCCGGTGGAAGAACTTTTCGAGAGGAATTTCTCTTTTCCGTGAAATTTTTGGAAGATTGGGAATTCGCGATTCGCAATCATGAGTTGGAGTAGCAATTCGAATTCTTTATGTCTGATGCGAATGAGAGTAACGAGAACGGCGAGATCAATCATTGTATTATATCGTTTGTAGAAAAGGTTAGATGTTAGGGAAATTAATTTTTAAAAGTTCGAGATACCGAATGAAACAAGGCCGGTGGGAGAACATTTCAAGAGGAATTTCTGTTTGATAAGAAATTTTTGGAAGATTGGGAATCCGTGATTCGCGATCGTGAATCGGAGTAGCGATTTGAATTCTTTATGTCTCATGATGAGTTCAATTATTGTATTATAACGTGTATGGGAAAGGTTAGATGTTAGGGAAATTAATTTTTAAAAGTTCGAGATATCGAATGAAACAAGACTGGTGGAAGAATCTTTCGAGAAGAATTTCTGTTTGCCGTGAAATTTGTGGAAGTTTGGAAATCCGTGGTGGTGAATCGGAGTAACGATTCGAATTCTTTATATCTCATGCGAGTGAGAGTAACAAGAACGACGAATCCAACTATTGTATTGTCCATGTGTAGAAAAGATTAAATATTAGGGAAATTAATTACGAGAGAAGGATGGAGGAAAGCAAAAAGTTCGAGATATGGAAATGAAAGAAGATAGGTGGAAGAACCTTTCGAGAGAAATTTTTTGAAGTTTGGGAATTTACGATTCGCAATCAAGAATTAGAGTAGCGATTCGAATTCTTTATGTCTCATGCGTTTGAGAGTAACGAAAATGACGAGTCCAACTATTGTATTATAACTTTCATTGAGAAGGTTAGACATTAGGGAAATTAATTCCGAGAAAAGGTAAGATTTATAAAAAGTTCGAGACATCGAATTAAACAAGGCCAGTTGACAAACCTTTCGAGAGGAANGTTAGACATTAGGGAAATTAATTCCGAGAAAAGGTAAGATTTATAAAAAGTTCGAGACATCGAATGAAACAAGGCCAGTTGACAAACCTTTCGAGAGGAATTTTTGAAAGTTTGAGAATCCTTAGAATTCGCAATCGCGAGTCGAAGTAGCGATTCGAATTCTTTATCTCTCATGTGACTGACAGTCCAACTATTATTGTATCATAACATCTGCAGAAAAGATTAGACGTTAAGGAAATGAATTCAGAGAAAACGTAGGATTTAAGAAAAGTTGGAGACATCGAACGAAATTCATTGGCAATAAATCGGCAGTAAATCGGGTTTCATACGCCGAAATGGAAGTTTAAAATTAGCAAACGTTTTACTACCCGCTAGACGGTAACAGCCGCGAATAACAGACATTCCCAAGCGTCAGCGACTTCTCCGTATTACCATTCCGACTTTAATCGAAGCGGTCGCTTAATATGTATTAGACAGGAATTTAGAAACGCGGCATGCCGTTTACATAACTACACCTGGCGTATCGGCGGAATCGGAGAAAACCCGACGTGCTGATACCCGCGCTTGCGTTGCGTGCATGTTCGTTTCGGTGTTGATCTCTCGCGGAAGAGTCATCTATTACCATATCGTCGGAGATAATCTGTAGAAACAGCAGAAGAAACGATGCTCGAGCTTTCTGCTGCGTAGGTGCAGCAACCTCCGCGTGGCACGCAAACTTAATCTCGTGTGACTGATGAGAAACGTATGAGGTTCGGCGCTGATGACGTTACACCTTTGTTCTTTCTAATGAAATTGCTATTTGTTCTGTTTATTAACGTACCTCTTTCCGAGGATTAACCGTTTTTGCGTACCACGGGCCACTTTCGCGCTCTTCAGATCCGGTGTCGAAAAAAGCCAGGACATTTGGCCGAAACAGACAAATGACGGTCCACCCGAAATTTCTCGAAACGCGCTCAGCCTTTCTCAAACGCATTCACATCGCGGTCTTCGGCTTTTTTCGATACGTAATTAAATCGATCACGCTCCTTGGCGTTTTTCGATCATGTTTTGTCCAAACCTTCTGGTACGCAAACGGTTAACATTTTGACTGCCATGGTGGTCACATATGACCGGCAACGGTTTCTCCCGTGACGCCACGATGGTCATGGGTGGCCGGAGCCTTTCAACTTTTTACAATTGTAAAAAACTAAATGAAAATCGAGAGTTAGCGTATTTGAATATGGCCGATGTATAGAAGATACATTGAAATAAAATGTGCCCTATCGAACGATTAAAATTTTTTATTTGAACAATAAAGAATAACAAAATGTTAGAATAAATCTTGCATCTAACGGTGCACTTTGTTAAAGCACTCCAAACATAAATGCGGCGCACCGATACAATTCGGACAATGAGTGGTCACCTTCTTGGTCTTATTTTTAGCAATTTTTCACTTAAATAGTTTGGAATTTTTTTTCTAACATTCCCTGCAAAATTTTCGTTCTGGTACACTCATCCTTCTTCTTTTTCCAATTTGTGCCGTAATCTTCGTCGAATCGTTACTAAGGCGCCACGGTGGTCACCCGTGACCACCAGTAAGATAAACGCTCCATTTGATAAAAATATTGCCATCTAACATCAATTCACTGTTATTTTGCCATTATATGCTTTGAATAATAAAAATAACACCGTGGCGTCCTGGGCCAAACATATGATTTCGACGTGGCAGTCAAAGGGTTAATATTCCGCCGGTGGACAACGCGGAATTTCTATCGGTCAACCGTAGCAAAGTAATTCCCCGTTCGTTAAATAGACACTTTGTTGAACCTCGCGCGAAAGAGTTTACGGCTCGGTATAAATTTATAATCCGGCATGGAACCAGGCTCGTAAACCAGAGTCACGTTCCCCTGCCTGGCACACGTTTCCTTCCGTGTACACCGGCTACGTAAAAAGCTTTAGCCGGAATATCCCAAAAAGATTGCCGCGCGGGTTCCGTGCACGCGGACTTACCAGGGATCCTTGTTTCATCGTAACCCGTTTCATCTTCCTCGATCATAAAGCGGATACGGATACTCCGACACGCGGACTCGCTTGGACCAGGCATAATTTCGTTAATTCGCGGCTGGATAAACAAGCGAAGATCGAGGAGAAAGGATCGGTTCTTTTAATTTCCAAGGTACACGGTTTATCAGCGTGTTCCCGAATCCAGCGAAGGATAGTCAGCCTCCTCCGACCTCTTTGCGAGATCAGATTATATTACTTATGGCCGTAGAACCTCGCGGTCTTGTAAATTTAATCAACGATGCACTTCCGCGAGTTCGCCTCGTGTCGGGATCGATTGCCGTGGAATTTCGCGAAATATCGATATCTCCTGTCTAGAGAAGCTAACCCAACCCCGTTATCTTCAACCCCTAACAGCGTCCGTTCCTGATATTCTCCCTCCACGCGAATCGCCGATCCGTTTCGCGGTCTCGTTCGGGTAATTTTTCCGAATCACGGTGGTCGAATGGTTTATTCGTTAGAATCACGTGCCGGGTTGAAAGGACCCTCGGAATCGCGAGGACGTTAAAGGCAGTAACGGTGAATGATCATACGGAAAAGGTACTATCCCCGGGAATGACTCACAGAGAGACAGACACCGACTCGTTCTCCTTCTTTCCCTCCCTCTCTCTCTCGCTCTCTCTGTCTCTGCTGTTCGCTCTCTCCCTCTGTCGCCTCTACGATTCCACGTACTGCATCTGCATGTTAAGTTAGATTGGCTCGGAGAGAACTGAACCGTAAGCCACTGGAATATACGTTGTCTTCTCCCTCGCATCTTGGCCTCTCCTCCTTCGTGATACACACAGAGCGCGCAAACATGGCCGACCATGGCGCACGCACACCGCCAGCACGCGAGCGCGTGTGCACCAATGGTATTTGCATATTTCAAATTATTTCGAGGAAGATGCTAAGTGGAGCGTCGCTTCTGTGCAATGGACCGATCTTCCCTTCATCTTCGTCGCTTCTTTTCTCCGTTTCCCACCGCCCGCGCCCCTTCCCTTCGCGAACGCTACCCGTTCTTTCGGCGTCGCGGCGTCCTCTCTCTCATAAGTACATGAGTGCACACCGATGTCGCGGAATCGATCCCTCGATTCTTCCCCGCTCCGCCCGTCTCCTAAGAATTAACCGGAGAGCTTCACCTTGGCAAACACAGGCGATAGGGAAAGAAACTGCCTTTTACCCTCCGGACCTTCCCTTTCGGCCGACCACGATCCCCGGATTCTTTAATATCCGATTACCCAACGTATCCGGAGATTTGCCCGCGAGTTGCGGGCCCGTTGCGCGAGCAGACGCGAATATAGGCTGAAGACGAGTGAGTTTCGATACTCGCGTGTGTCGATTAGTTCGATTTGAAGCGAGTCGTTGTTTTGAACGTCGTTCGCGAGAAGGAGGGAAGATAATGAAAGGATTGACAGTGTCACGTAATTAAAGACTCATTTTATTGGGTTTAAGAAAGGGAGATTAGCGAGTTTGGGTGTTAAAGAGATTTATGCGAATATTGGTCAAAGATGAGTGGGTTTCGATACTTGCGTGTGTCTATTAGTTTGATTTTCGGCAATTCGTTGTTTAAAACGTCGTTTGCGAGAAGGAAGGAATATAACGAAAGGATTGACAGTGCGACATAATCGAAGACACATTTCATTGGGTTTAAGAAAGGGAGATTAGCGAGTTTGGGTGTTAAAAAGATTTATGCGAATATCGGCTGAAGCCGAATGGGTTTCAATATTCGTGCGTTTTTATTAGTTCGATTTTCGTCGTTGCGTTGTTTAGGACGTTGTTTGCGAGAAAGAAGGAATATAACGAAAGGATTGACAGTGCGAAGCAATCGAAGAATCGTTTCAATGGGTTTAAGAAAGGAAGAATAGCGAGTTTCGATGTTAAAAAGATTTATGCGAATATCGTCTGAGGCCGAATGGGTTTCGATATTCGTGCGTATTTCTATTAGTTCGATTTTTGGCGATTCGTTGTTTAGGACGTCGTTTGCGAGAAGGAAAGAAGATACAAAAAGAATTGACAGTGAGACGTAATCGAAGAATGATTTCATTTGGTTTAAGAAAGGGAGATTAGCGAGTTTGGGTGTTAAAGATATTTATACGAATATCGGCTGAGACCGAGTGGGTTTCGATATTCGTGCGTGTGTCTATTACTTCAATTTTCGTCTATTCGTTGTTTAGAACGTCGTTTGCGAAAAGAAAGGAAGATAACGAAAGGATTGACAGTGTGACGTAATCGAAGATTCATTTCATTGGGTTTCAGAAAGGGAGATTAATGAGTTTGGGTGTTAAAAAGATTTATGTGAATATCGGTCGAAGACGAGTGGGTTTCGATACTCGCATTTGTCTATTAGTTCGATTTTCGTCGATTTGTTGTTATTTTTGACGAATCGACTAGTCATACAGGGATTATTCGTTATTTAGAACGTCGTTTGCGAGAAGGAAGGAAGATAACGAAAGGATTGATAGTGAGACGTAATCAAAGACTGGTTTCATTGGGTTTAAGAAAGGGAGATTAGAGTTTGAATGTTAAAGAGATTTATGCGAGTGTGAGAAAGGAAGAATTAGCGCTTGTAAACAGGAAGTCGAGATACAGACGGCGATAAAAGTTTGGAAAATGTTTAATCCTTGTTCTCATCTCGGCATGGAGAAAACGGAGTGATTAATAGAGCCGCATTTGTTGCGAGGCACATTAGGCCGAGGTGTTATGCTCCATGAGGTTCGCAGTATAGTCAGAGAAAGAAATTTTTGGTTACCGATTCCTTAATAACGCGTTTGTGTCAACACTGTTTCAATTTCGCGTGAAATTTTCGTTGTTTACTGTTAACATTGCGTTATTTTCGTCTTTGAGTTCAGATATCGTAACAATTTTCTATTTTAATATCTATAAGAAGTTAAGAGAATTATTTTATTTACTTTTTATTCCTCAATTTTTCTTTAACGTCGCTTAATTTAACTTCTAAATTTTTAAATTTGACCGAGTTTGCAAAATATTTGAGTCAATACTGTTTCAATTTCGCGTAAAATTTTCTTTGTCTACCGTTAACACGGTGTTATTCTCGTCTCTCAGTTTAAATATCGTAACAATTTTCTAATTAATGTCTATAAGAAGGTAAGAGAATTCTTTTATTTACTTTTTATTCCTCAATTTTTGTATAAAATTGTTTAATTTAACTTCTAAATTTTTAAAATTTGACCGAGTTTGCAAAATATTTGAGTCAATACTGTTTCAATTTCGCTTGAAATTTTCGTTGTCTACCGTTAATATGGTGTTATTCTCGTCTGTCAGTTTAAATATCGTAATAATTTTCTTATTAATGTCTATAAGAAGGTAAGAGAATTCTTTTATTTACATTTTATTCCTCAATTTTTGTATAAAATCGCTTGATTTAACTTCTAGATTTTTTAAATTTGACCGAGATTCTAAAGTATTTGATATAAGTATGATTCCAGTGATGAGGAATATTCTTGGCAGCAACTGTACCGATGCTAATTAAATATCCATATTTCCAAAATCCTTGAACCTCTAACTCGCGTGTTCGTAGGTCTCGAGAGTCCCACGGATCTGCGCGGCTCTCATGGCGGTTTCTCATTTTCCCACCGTAGAATTTGTCGTAATCTTGTTTATTGGCCGCTTCGTTGCGATCATTTTACGGATAAGTAATATCGTAAACGTTCTTTTAGCGTCGACATCCGGTCCCCGGCCTCGATGAACCGACCACGGTACGTTCGCCCATTTACTTACGTTTATCCATTATTCGTGCATTCTTTCCCGCAGTTATTACGATTCCCTCGAGATAATTTTAGTCCCCGTTTCCGAGACATTGTGCGCATCCGTTCCAGCGTAGTATATCGGCTCCCGACATCCGACATGGTGCCATTTTCCGTCAGGCGATGGACGTTCTCTACTCCTCTCTGTGTCTCGGTTTGTATACGAAACCTCGTTACGTTATTTCGTCGATTCCCGAACATTTCAGATCAAAGACGCTCCCTTTAGGTCGAGGACATTGTTGTACGAGAAATAAAAGTCGCATTTCTTCTTGGATCTAGATATATTAACGCTGTTCTTCCGTTTGGCGATGGTAGTCGGTTCTTCGAGGTCCTTGGGAGGCAATAAATCGTCAAGATTAAATAATCTCGTGAGTTTTTAATCCTGTCCCTCTATTTTCTCGAAATTGTGGGGATATACGTATGTAAACAAGTACAGGATTTTTTTGTATTGTTTTACACATGGTGTCACCGATAGTTTTTGCATGACACCAACGTGGTGTCATCGGACGCCATAATGTTAATAATTAATAATTAGGACGCACTCAAATGAAGTAATTCCGACGCCAATGTTTTTAACGTCAATTCTCCGTTTTCTCCAATTAAAAAATAAACGATGATCTAGAATCCTTCGAGATTAAGAATAATTCGAGCGAAATGTCGACTAACGACGATTGACACGGTGTTCCTAACAGGGATTTTAACCCTTGTCGACGAGAAACCCTTTGTTGACGATACATTCGTTGTATACTGAACAATTGAAAATAACAAATCGAGGGAAATTCTCCGAATTAAAGAATATATACAACATTGATGACAATGCTAAAATTATTTTTCGTTATATCCCGTACAACTTTCGCTCTGAAAATTTAAAAAACTTCCATATGTATTACATTGAGTTGTTCGGGAAGTCATTTTGTTTTTTTATTTTTATTCTTCTAGGTCCTCTGTTGCGAAAAAAACAAAATTACTTTTCCAACAATCTACTAACATTCGTTCCCAAAGGGTTAACTCGAGAATAGAAATGATCCCGCGGAAGAAATGATCGTGGCTGTTTTTTCATCCGGGATTTGAGTCCGTTTCGGATGTCGATGGCCAGATTTATGCATTCCTGTTGCACACTTGCTTCGGAACGATGATTCACGATCGCGAGCCGCCGCACGATTTGCACTTAGATGACTCGTGTCATTCTTAGTCGCTGTTATACGCTATCTTTCCGTGTCATCGCGGCTCCCTGTGTACCCGTTATTAGCTTAACTCATAAAATGGAAATCGTATTGGGTGTTTGCCTGCTCGGTTGCCGAGTGTAACCGACATCCGAGATACTCTAAGCTCCCTCCCGATCCAGTTTATCCGCGGGTACACAGGTAGGAATGGCTAAAGTGGCGAGAAAAATTCCCCAACGCGAGAGATATGACGGTTCCACGAGATCGAACGCGATTAATTCCGAACGAGGAACAGGCCCGAAGGATGATTACTCAAAGGCAAGAATTGAACGAGCGACTCGGAGAAAATGTTAATTATAGATCTGACCAGGTCGGCTATAAAACTCTTAACAAGGAAACCTTTCTTTTCCAGCTATTCTCGGATCGAACGTCAGAACAAGGCTCCTCCAGCCGACTGTTCGCTCTACTCGTTCTAGGCTCGTGCGTAATACCAACAGAATGCTTTCTTTATCTCCGTACGAATTTATTTCGTTACCGTTGTATTCGACTCTATTAAACAGAACGTTTTGATATTATTATTACGAATCGTTTCGTGATAAAGGGAAATCCTGAATCTCCTTTAACGCCTTTTTTTCTCTTCTTTCCTACCAAGCGCCAGATCTTTTACTATTTGAAAGCTCCCTTTTTTAGGGGATATTATGGTGTTTTTTTTAGCGTCTCGAAAATTAAAATTCGGAATTTTTAGAAGAATCGAGCGTGATGACGACATGGTCCAGGAAACTCTATGTTTGTTGGTGAATGCTTTCTTTATCTCCCTTTTAATTTATTTCGTTACAGTTGTATACAACTCTAATAAACGAAACATTTTGAAATTACGATTACGAATCGCTTCGTGATAAAGGGCGATCCTGAATCTCATATAACGTCTTCGTCTCTCTTCTTTCCTGCCAGGTAGCAGATCTCTTGTTATTTGAAAGCTTCTTTTTCTAGAGGATATTATGGTGTTTCTTTTAGCGTCTCGAAAATTAAAATTTCGAATTTTTAAACGAATAGTGTGTGGATGACGTGGGCCAGGAAACCCTAGGCTCATGTGTAAACCAATAGAATGCTTTATTATCTCCCTTTTAATTCATTTCGTTACCGTTATATTCGACTATATTAAATGAAATGTTTTGACATTACGATTACGAATCGCTTCGTGATAAAGGGCAATCCTGAATCTCTTTTAACGCCTTCGTTTCTCTTCGTTCCTGTCAGGAAGCAGATCTCTTGCTATTTAAAAGCTCCCTTTTCTAGAGGATATCGCGGTGTTTTTTTTAGTGTCTCGAAAATTAAAATTTCGAATTTTTTAACGAATCATGCGTGGANTTAGCGTCTCGAAAATTAAAATTTCGAATTTTTAAACGAATCGTACGTGGAGGATCTGTCCCAGGAAACTTTAAGTTTGTGCATAATACCAACAGAATGTTTTCTTTATTTCCTTATGAATTTATTTCGTAACCGTTGTATTCCTCTTTATTAAACGAAACGTTTTGACATTACAATTACGAATCGCTTTGTGATAAAAGACAATCCTGAATCTTCTTTAACGCCTTGATCTTTCTTCTTTCCTATCAGGAAGTAGATCTCTTGCTATTTGTAAGCTCCTTTTTCTCGAGGATATTATAATGTTTCTTTTAGCGCCTCGAAAATTAAAATAGCGAATTTTTAAACGAATCGGATGACGTGGTCCCGGAAACTCATTGCGTCGTCATCCAGATCGTGATCAACGCGTCAGCCTCTTGCCTTGTACCATCTAGTCAAGCTCGTGTCAGAGGTTGCAGCTTGCGTTAGTCTGAACTCTCGCTTTAGCTCCAATTCGTCATACTTAAGATTATTAACGTTGGAAGGTCTCGGATTTCTTCTCATTCCGATCGCTGCAAACGCGTAGATTCGAATTATCTTCGAATCTTCTATGCACTACTTCTAGCTTATATCTGATATTCCGATATTACGAATTTTGAGGTAAGAAACAGCTCGCACTAGCCTCCGCGCATGCGACAAGGCAAGAGAGCTAATCACGGATAATTTCTCGCGAATTTTCGGATCAGCAGTTATCTATGCACTGCTTCTAGCGTTATATTATATCTAATATTCCGATATTACGAATTTTGTGGTAAGAAACAGCTCGAACTAGTTTCCGCGGATAATTTCTCGCGAATTTTCGGATCAGCAGTTATTTATACACTGATTCTAGCGTTAAATTATATCTAATATTCCGATATTACGAATTTTGAGGTAAGAAACAGCTCGCACTAGCTTCCGTGGATGCGATAAGGTAAGAGGGTTAGTTGCGGATAATTTCTCGCGAATTTTCGAATCAGCAGTTATCTATGCACTGCTCCTAGCGTTAAATTATATCTAATATTCCGATATTACGAATTTTGAGGTAAGAAACAGCTCGCACTAGCTTCCGTGGATGATTTCTCGCGAATTTTCGGATCAGCAGCCGACTCGGGGCCAGCTGGCTTGCTCGTAGTTTCTGTATTTCGCGCAAACGTCGATGGAACCGTAATGGAACGGCAGCTGGACGATGTTGATGTTGTAATCCGTGTTGACCAGCATCGAGTTCACCGTGGGTATGTGCAGCTTATTAGCGAGATCGTCTTCTTGAAATTCCCCGGTTATGGGGTTCATTTGGGAGCAACGGGTCTTCGCCAGCACGCAGGCGGTGGTGTTCACGTGTAATTGGGCTAGTTTCACGTCCGTCAGGGTGAAATTCGGGAACATTCGTATGGCCTCGCCGACGCATTCTCTGAGCTGCGCCAAGCGGAACGTTTGTCGGTCAGCCATTCTGTCTCTACTCGGGATGCGAGTTTAGCGACAGTGAAATTTCTTTGCCAGTGTTTTTACGTAACCGTGTGAGACATTAAACCCTTCAACGTCTTCGGATCTCAGCGATTTCTAAGAATATGCAGTTGCTTTTGACAAAATTAATATCGATTCTTATTCCAACGCAATAATCGTAACCAAGACTTTTATATTTCATATTTATATTTTCATTCTACGTTTTAACTCATAATCCATCCATTTTAAATTTGTTACGAACTGAGTATAAGCGTTGCCAGTCGTTGAAGGGTTAATCGAATCTTTTATTGGCAAAGAGGTGAGTTTCGAAGACAAACGATGCTTTTACAAAAGCCAGGAGCATAGATATGTACAATTTTTCACTACCTAGACCTTTATACTTTCATTCTACGTTTTTAATCATCTTCGACAAGGTTCCATAGTTCTAGTATCAATTTTAAATTTCTCACAAACCGTGTATAAGCATTGACAGTCGTTGAAGGGTTAATCATATGTTTTATTGGGTGCGTTTTCAAGACAAACGATGCTTTTACAAAAGCCAGAAGCATAGATATGTACAATTTCTCACTACCTAGACCTTTATATTTTCATTCTACGTTTTTAATCATCATCGACAAGGTTTCATAATTCTAGTATCAATTTAAAATTTGTCAAGAACCGCGTATAAGCAATGGCAGTCATTGAAGGGTTAATCGAATCTTTTATTGGCAAAGAGGTGAGTTTCGAAGACAAACGATGCTTTTACAAAAGCCAGAAGCGTAGAGGTGTACAATTTCTCACTACCTAGACCTTTATACTTTCATTCTACGTTTTTAATCATCATCGACAAGGTTTCATAATTCTAGTATCAATTTTAAATTTGTCAAGAACCGCGTATAAGCATTGGCAGTCATTGAAGGGTTAATCGAATCTTTTATTGGCAAAGAGGTAAGTTTCGAAGACAAACGATGCTTTTACAAAAGCCAGAAGCATAGATATGTACAATTTCTCACTACCTAGACCTTTATACTTTCATTCTACGTTTTTAATCATCTTCGACAAGGTTCCATAGTTCTAGTATCAATTTTAAATTTCTCACAAACCGTGTATAAGCATTGGCAGTCGTTGAAGGGTTAATCATATGTTTTATTGGGTGCGTTTCGAAGACAAACGAGGCTTTTACAAAAGTCAGAAGCGTAAGTATATACAATTTCTCACTACCTAGACCTTTATATTTTCATTCTACGTTTTTAACACTAGGTTTACGGAACCCGTCACTTTGACGGATCAGTTGCTCCAATTATTCGATATTAGCAGATTTAATTAACTTATATCAAGTCTGTTAATATTGCGATTGTTTTCAAATAAAACCTATCTTTATTTTTTAAAGAAAATACGTGGCTTCCTTTACCCTTATATCTGATGGGTATCCGTAGAAATAATTATACAAAAAACGTCCGTAAACCTAGTGTTAATCATCATCGACAAGGTTCCATAATTCTAGTATCAATTAAAAATTTCTCACAAACCGTGTGTAAGCATTGGCAATCGTTGAATGGTTAATCAAATCTTTTATTGTGTGCATTTTCAAGACAAACGATGCTTTTACAAAAGCTAGAAGCTTAGATATGTACAATTTCTCACAGATACAGTAATGTATGTATGTACAGAAGTGGATACTCACTGGCTTTCGCTTTTCAAACGATCGAAAATGCAGAAGGATATGTACACGATCTTTATACAGGTGTCTATGTACACTTTGCTGCTGTCAAAGGATCAATTCCGGCTTCTAGGGCTGACAGGCTCTGCTCCCGGTCTGACAGTGTTCGATTCCGGGTCCTGTTCTCGTATCACGCACACAGCCCTGGCTAATTTCTTGTACAGGCCGAGGAAAAATAACGGCGTTTCCCTGGAAATCATTCTGAGACCCGACGTTCCCGATTTGACTTGCCGCGCGTCCTGTTCGGTATTTACAATTGCTTTCTCTTTACGTTTCTATGTACACCGATTAACAAGCCGATGGGATCTTGCTGGTCGGAGTAAAGCTAGCAGGTGCGCGATCGTTCAATAGCGTTACTCGTTGCACGAAGGCATGCGAAGAAATTTTAATTGGCCGAGCTACTTACCAGGTTATCCTTGTTCACCTGGCGAACGCATTCGAGGAATGTGCAGTACACCGTCATGGGGTTCGTTCTCGTGTCCGGAGTGCTGGTAGCGTTCTGAAGAGTTGCAGTAATATAAACAGTGACGAGTCTCTTAGTTTGAGAAAAATTAAAATAATTGCTCGAAATTGCGGAATAAATCGTGCTGGTTGCGTTGGGAAGAGTTGCAGAAATATATAAGCAGTGACGTGTCTTTTAGTTTTGGAGAAATTGGAATAATAGAGAAGAAAATTGGTCGAAATTGCGGAATAAATCTTCGATCACGCAACTTACGTTCAGGTATTGTTGACAGTGGCCATAATCGGTGTTGTTAAGGTAGATATCGGCACAATTTGACATGGCTACCAACAGAGGGTAGCCTAAGGTTTGGCTAGTGGTCCTGAAGAAGCAACCGTAACACGCATCTCGACGAACCGTGTCAGATCCTTGGGACTCGTTGCACAATTGGTTCAGCAATTCTGGGATTCTTACTCTGTAATTATATGATTACAACTTGTCCATAGTCGAATTAACGGTGTTTAAATTAAGCGAGATGTACTGTTTAATTCCTGTCAAGGATCCCAAAAATTTTGACAGACTCCCTTTCACTAACGGTTCCACCAAGTTGACACATAGAGTCGCGAACAATATTGTTATAACGGATACACGTAGTTTCACCATCGTTGCTTGTTTGAATGAGTATCCGTTCGTTCTACCTGTTTTATACTGTAGCTGGATCTGATAGGATCTTCAGGGGCGGATGGTTTCCGGTATATTTATTAATTTCAATGTTTCTATTTTTAGAGGAGATATCGTTCCTGTGCTCTGTAACGCGGGAACGTTGTAGTTCCGAGATTGCACGCAGATTCGGTATTGTTTTAATTACAATACGATTATTCGAGTATTTCTTATTTAAAGAATGGCAAGGTCTCGTTTAATTTAATAATTATGCGATTGAATGTATCGAGAATAAAGGACATGTCTGATTGTGATCAGTAAGATATTTTTGTCTGACCACGTAGAGTACAATCTACTGCAGTCTACTGTAATCTAAGAGAACCTTTAGATATTCTCAAAAGTCCAGAGTAGAACGTTCCTTGTTTTAAATATAAAATTAAGCATATCGTGTTTCGTATTTGAAGAATGACAAGGTCTCGTTTAATTTGATAATCGTGCGATTGAAGGCACTGGGAATAAAGTATATGTCTGATCATGACCAGTAAGATATCTTTGTCCGAACACGGAGAGTATAATCTACTGCAATCTAACAGAATCTTTGGTACTCTCAAAAGTCAACAGTAGAATGTCCCTTATTTTAAGTATAAAATTAAGCATATCGTGTTTCGTATTTAAAAAATGACAAGGTCTCGTTTAATTTGATAATTGTGCGATTGAAGGTACTGGGAATAAAGTATATGTTTGACCGTGACCAGTAAGATATCTTTGTTTGACCACGGAGAGTACAATCTACTGCAATCTAACAGAACTTTTGATACTCTCAAAAGTCCGCAGTAGAACGTCCCTTATATTAAATATAAAATTAAGTATATCGAATTTCGTATTTAAAAAATGATAAGGTCTCGTTTAATTTGCATTTATGCGATTGAAAATATCAAGAATAAAGGATATGTCTGATCGTGACTGATAAAATATCTTTGTCTGACCACGGAGAGTACAATCTACTGCAGTTTACTGCTATTTAACAGAACCTTTAATACTCTCAAAAGTCCACAGTAGAATGTCACTTATTTTAAGTATAAAATTAAGCATATCGTGTTTATAATATTGTCTAAGTTGACCAAAAAGTTTCAATAAACGATGCTTATTTTATTTACATCCAAATCAAAGCTTTCTCAACCTCGACTATATTTTTGGAACCGCGTTAAAAAATGAAAGAATCTCGAAGCGACGAGTATAAGAGCACGCCAGATTTAAACTTTCAAAGGAGAAATAAGTGGGAAAAAGTTGCGGAGCCCTGTCCTAAACAACTACATGGTCCCAGTGAGAGAACAATCTCCCTCAGTCATAATTGACAAACGCGTTAACCAACGTGTTCAACACCCAGAAAATGAATACGCTCTCCTCTCCCCGTGGAACTTCCCCGGTTCTCCGAAAAAACCGTTCTTTCTCGTGGAAAAAATTCTTTTCTTTTGGTGATGGGGCGACTTCGTGCGGTCCTGGCTGGGAAACTCCGGCAGAAGTGTAACAATTCTCGTTACCCGTGTACAGGCACGTCGACGACGCGCCGTCGGGCGTCGTTGTCCCGTAAAAATGGACCGTGAACGAGAGATCTAGGTCGGTGGAAGTCGAGCGACAGTTCGATCGGCCGGTTCCACGGACGCGATCCGTCAGATCGGATCTGTCTGACACCATTATTACGTCGCGACACGAGAGAACTAGGTTTGAAACTGCATTCAACCTGGAGGACCTTCGTGGTCCGCTTTTCATGCGACCAGACATCTCTTTTCGAATCTTTTTCTAAATTTTCTCGCGAAGACATCACGGTCATTCGTAAATCGACGCGTGGCAATCGAGATTCTATGGCGTTTATTTATGACTCATTGTACAAGGTGTTTCGATTGTACGATAGTGGATGTACGTAGTTTAGTTCGGTTAGGTGTTGCTGTAGTGTGTATGAGAGAGGAAAGGGTTCTGGGCCTGCCAGTGTACTCGTCATTCCCTGGCGGAACATTAGCAGCAGGTCAGGAAATCCTATTTGTAGGAACGGAGGGCTCGCTGAGTACTTTCGAGAAACCTCGAACTCCCTAGAATCCCTTTGGTGGTAAATGTAGAGTGGTCGCCACTTTGCCAGAATTTAGCAAAATGTACCAAATATATGCCAATTATAGATTTTAGAGCTTTGTCTATGAGACTGTTCTCTTGTTAGAAAGTCTTCGTGGACAAGAGTCCCTTTCATTAAGCAATACAACCTTCTCGATCTCGTATCATTAGCTATCGAGTTGTTCTCTGGGTTCTATTCGTATAAATATCTTTTTTAGAAGGCTCGCTGAGTATTTTCGAGAAACTTCAAACTCCTTAAAGAGAATTTCTCTGGTGGTGAAGGTATATTGGTGTCGCCACTTTGCCAAAATTTAGAAAAATATACCAAAGATTATGCCAATCATAATTTATAGATTTTTGAACTTTATCTATGGTTATTCTCTTGGCAAAAAATCTTTCTGGACAAGAGTCCCTTTTATTGAGCAATACAACCTTCTCGATCTCGTATCATTAGCTATCGAGTGGTTTTCTGGGTTCTATTCGTATAAATATCTTTTTTAGAGGGCTCGCTGAGTTTTTTGAGAAACTTTAAACTTCCTGGAGAGAATCTCTCTGATGATCACTGTAGAATGGTCGCCACTTTGTCAATATTTAGTGAAATGTACCAAATATATACCAATTATAAATTTTAGAGCTTTGCCTATGACTGTTCTCTTGCCAAAAGGTATTCCTGGACAAGAGTCTCTTTCATTAAACGAAACAACTTTTTCGATCTCGTATCATTAGCTATCAAGTGAATTTCTGGGTTCCATTCGTATAAATATCTTCTTTAGAAGTCTCGCGACTCTAACCCGTTGACTCTAAGTGTTTTATATCAAAGCAATTGGAATAATCATTTTGATAAGAACTCGAGAATGAGAAATTCTACTATATGGTACCGCGAAATAGTCAGGTGGCGTTGGAAACGAGCAAAAAGACAAAATTCCGGTCTACCGACGCTGTGAGCGAGATAAAAATACGCGGACTATTCTTGACAACAGTCAAAAACGAGGTCCAGTTGTTCTGCCGCGAAGGATCATCCCGTTTCGCGTGTTCTACTTGCTCCGCGCACTTGTTCTACCCGTTCACTCAATTACCGCGATCTTTCCAACCATTTGCATTATTTCCTCGCCCTGGTACGGGCCATGTTATGAAACTCGCTACAGCCCTTTCCGAATTGCCTCCCTCGTTGCGTCCTGGGCTTAAATGTACCTTACCGCGTTACAATTAGGGGGAAAAGCATGTTACACCTGGGGCGTATAATTCTTTCTGCTCTTACTCGTACGGAGATACCGCGGCTGGTTCTTGCTTTTATTTCCAAGCATACACCTATTCAGGACATAATCCATCCTCGCTGTCTACTTTTTTTCCTTCCAGTTCCGTGGTTTGCTCTACTCTCGAGGAAACGTAGAATTCAGTTTCCGTACAACGGAAGGAAAAAGACTATCGAATACCCGAAACGGATGTTTCACGCTTAGAATCTACCCGTTTTCCGCTCTTCTTGAGAATTAGCTGCGAACTATGATGCCTTCTCTTCGGAAAAACGTATCCAAAGGTACCCACGAGTCTACTTACTCCGAACCTCATTACTGAGAGGAAAAAGACTAGCGAATAACCAAAACCGATATTTCACGCTTAGAATTTACTATTTTCCGCTCTTCTCGAGATTTAGCTGCGAACTATGATATGTTCCTTTGGGAAAAGGTATTCAAAGGTACCCACGATGGAGCTTCGAGTCTACTAATTACTGCAAACATTATTACCGAGAGGAAAAAGACTCTCAAATACTCGAAATTGATATTTCACGCTTAGAATCTACCCGTTTTCTCTCCTCGAGATTTAACTGCGAACTATGCAATACGTTTTCTTCGCAAAAAGGTATCCAAAGGTACTCACAAAGGTACCTTCGAGTTTACTTCCTCCAAACCTCATTACCGAGAGGAAAAAGACTCTCAAATACTCGAAACCGATATTTCATGCTTAGAATTTACCCGTTTTCCGCTCTTCTTGAGATTTAACTGTGAACTATGATGGGTTTTCGTCGAAAAAATATATCCAAAGGTATCTACGAAGGTACCTTACGAGTCTACTTATTGCAAATCTCATTACGAAGAGGAAAAAAACCATCGAATACCCGAAACCGATATTTGACGCTTAGAATCTTACTGTTTTCCGCTCTTCTCGAGATTTAGCTGTGAACTATGCGATGCGTTGTCTTCGGAAAATGGTATCCAAAGGTGCCCACGAGGATACCTTTAAATCTACTTACTCCAAACCTCATTACCGAGAGGAAAGAAAATTATCAAATATCCAAAACAGAAATTTCACGCTTGGAATCTACTCGTTTTCCGCTCTTCTTGAGATTTAACTGCGAACTATGATGGGTTTTCGTCGAAAAAATATATCCAAAGGTATCTACGAAGGTACCTTACGAGTCTACTTATTGCAAATCTCATTATTGAAAGGAAAAAGACCATCGAATACCCGAAATCGATATTTCACACTTAGAATCTACTGTTTTCCGCTCTTCTCGAGATTTAGCTACGATCTATGCGATGTATTCTCTTCGGAAAATGGTATCCAAAGGTGCCAACAATGGTACCTTTAAATCTACTTACTCCAAACCTCATTACCGAGAGGAAAGAAAATTATCAAATATCCAAAACAGAAATTTCACGCTTCGAATCTACCGTTTTCCGCTCTTCTCGAGATATAGCTGCGAACTATGATGCGTTCTCTTCGGAAAATGGTATTCCAAGGTGCCCACGATGGTACCTTTAAATCTACTTATTCCAAACTTCATTACTGAGAGGAAAGAAAACTATCAAATATCCGAAACCGAAATTTCACGCGTAAAATCTACCTTTTTCCGCTCTTCCCGAGATTTAGCTGTGAACTATGATACGTTCTTTTGGAAAAAAGGTATCCAAAGGTATCCATGAGGGTACTTCTAAATCTACTTACTCCAAACCTCATTCCTGAGAGGAAAGAAAACTATCAAACACCTCAAACCGATATTTCACGCTTAGAATCTACACGGTTTTCTTGAGATTTAGTTGCGAACTATAATGCGTTTGCTTCGGAAAAATGTATCCAAAGATATCCACGATGGTACCTTTAAATCTACTTACTCCAAACCTCATTCCCGAGAGGAAAGAAAACTATCAAACACCTCAAACCGATATTTCACGCTTAGAATCTCCACGGTTTTCTTGAGATTTAGTTGCAAACTATAATGCGTTTTCTTCGGAAAAGTATATCCAAAAGTATCCACGATGGTATCTTTAAATCTACTTACTCCAAACCTCATTACCGAAAGGAAAGAAAACTATCAAATATCCGAAACCGAAATTTCACGCGTAAAATCTACCTTTTTCCGCTCTTCTCGAGATTTAGCTGCGAACTATGATACGTTCTTTTGGAAAAAAGGTATCCAAAGGTATCCATGAGGGTACTTTTAAATTTACTTACTCCAAATTTCATTACCGAGAGGAAAGAAAACTATCAAATACCTCAAACCGATATTTCACGCTTAGAATCTCCACGGTTTTCTTGAGATTTAGTTGCAAACTATAATACGTTTTCTTCGGAAAAGTATATCCAAAAGTATCCACGAAGGTACCTTCGAGTCTTTTTACTCCAAAGCTCGTTACCGAGAGGAAAGAAAACTATCAAATATCCGAAACCGAAATTTCACGCGTAAAATCTACCTTTTTCCGCTCTTCTCGAGATTTAGCTGCGAACTATGATACGTTCTTTTGGAAAAAAGGTATCCAAAGGTATCCATGAGGGTACTTTTAAATTTACTTACTCCAAATTTCATTACCGAGAGGAAAGAAAACTATCAAATACCTCAAACCGATATTTCACGCTTAGAATCTCCACGGTTTTCTTGAGATTTAGTTGCAAACTATAATACGTTTTCTTCGGAAAAGTATATCCAAAAGTATCCACGAAGGTACCTTCGAGTCTTCTTACTCCAAAGCTCGTTACCGAGATCATACGACGTAGAAATGTAGGATTCCGGGCGGTAGAACCGGTGGCGCAGAGGGATGGTTCTTGGCGGTGGAATGCGAGACGAGACGCGGTCGTGGAAGTTGTCTAATTTCGAGTGTTAAGGTGGGAAAGTGGGCCACCAGCGTGTGTGTCCGAGACGACACACGTGCCGTGGCT
Organism: Euglossa dilemma; assembly: GCA_002201625.1. NCBI lineage: Eukaryota > Metazoa > Arthropoda > Insecta > Hymenoptera > Apidae > Euglossa > Euglossa dilemma. The sequence goes on along the minus strand of NIJG01000132.1, from coordinate 208,845 downwards.
ATTTATACGGCAGACGGTCGGGCAAGAAAGACGCGACGCTGAGGACATGGACGAAAAGGGGCAAAAGAACGGACGGATGCGACGGCGAAGCGGCGAGGAAGAGGAAAGCGGAGGGCAACGGTGCAATCCCGATGGAACCAGAATTAGAATGACTCACGGGATTATTTGGGTTTATGTAATCCGAGAAATTCGACGTCGGTGACGTTACCAGGCGTCGCGCTGCGTCACCGAATCGGCCGAGTTATTGCTTTCCTCTACGTTCCGGGATTATGGTGTCACGTTGCATCTTTCATGCCCAAACTGGATTTCCAGATCGCCTTGAATTGCCTTGGCTGATCGTCAAAGGTGTCTCCGGCTATTGTCCACCCTGTCTTCTCGCGAAAAATACTTGTTGCTAGATCTTAGAGTAGCTAGTAGCCGGTGAACTACTCTCTGAGTTCCGAATTTGTGTATTTTGGGACTGTTTATTTTTCGCTGACTTCGAGTTTATCGCTTTCGCGTTGAACGTGGTTTCTCAGGTGTGTGAAAGGTAAATTGCTTTTTTGTTGCTCGATAGAAAGTCTCGGGAATAATTTTAGGAAGTTAAATAAGCGAATGGAAGTTTCCGAAGATTAATCCTTGCAAGATGGAGCTAAATAGACAGAGGGTTCGGTCGGAGGGATCTGACGGTGGTTAACCCCTTATACTATGATAACGAGTCTAACTCGTGGCACGTTTTCCTTGCCAAACCCCTTAAAGATGAATTACACTCAGGGTAGAGACCGGAGTTACATTTAATTTATTATAACACGCGTAAAGTTCGTATAAATTTGAATCGTTCGTGTAATTTTATTTCGAATAAAGTAGATACACGGTGGGTAATTGACACTAGGTTTACGAGATGCTTCATTTAGAACTTCGCGGAGAACAAATATATTATAAATCTCATAGTTTCGTTTATAAGTTACTACAATCCGTAGTTTCTTATAATTAAATCGCAGTTCAAGGGGTTAGGACATTAGGAAAAAATTTGAACACGAATTCTTACTCTGCGAAATATCAGAATTGAACTTTACGAATTAGAATCGAAGATGATAGATAAAGAATTCGATAAAGATTCGAAATAATTTTACAATCCGTAGTTTCTCATAATTAAATCACAATTCAAGGGGTTAGGATGATTGGAAAAAATTTGAATACGAATTCTTACTCTGCGAAATATCAGAATTGAACTTTACGGATTAGAATCGAAGATGATAGATAAAGAATTAGATAAAGATTCGAAATAATTTTACAATCCGTAGTTTCTCATAATTAAATCACAATTCAAGGGATTAGGATAATTAGGAAAAATTTGAATACGAATTCTTACTCTGCGAAATATCAGAATTGAACTTTACGGATTAGAATCGAAGATGATAGATAAAGAATTCGATAAAGATTCGAAATAATTTTACAATCCGTAGTTTCTCATAATTAAATTATATTCAAGGGGTCAAGCTGATTAGAAAAAAATTTGCATACGAATTCTTACTCTGCAAAATATTACGAATGAGAATCGGAGATGACTGATGATAATTAAATCATAGTTCAAGGGATTAGGATGATTAGAAAAAATTTGCATATGAATTCTTACTCTGCGAAATATTACGAATTAGAATTGAAGACGACTGATGCAGAATTCGATTTTAAAAATAAAATAACGATCTATCTAACACTTGAAAATTATCCAAAATTTGTTAAAATCTTTCTTCGAGTAACAATTACCAAAAATCTATCAACATCCACGTGTCTCTTCTTCCCCAAGCTTCCTTCTTTTTAAAACGCTTTAATACAGCGCAGTAGGTTGATGAAGAATTCGATTTTAAAAATAAAATAGTGGCTTATCTAACACTCGAAAATTATCCAAAATTTGTCCAAATCTTTCTTCGAGTAACAACTACCAAAGCTCAATCAACATCCACGTATTTCTTCTTCCCCAAGCTTTCTATCTTCAAAAACGCTTTAATTTCGGAGCAGTAGATTCACAAAGAATTCGATTTTAAAAATAAAATAGCGGTCTATCTAACACTCGCAAATTATCCAAAATTTGTCAAAATCTTTCTTCGGGTAACAATTACCAAAAATCTATCAACATCCACGATTTCGTCTTCCCAAAAGCTTCTTATCATCAAAAACGCTTTAATCTCGGTGCAGCAGGTTAACGAAGAATTCGATTTTAAAAATAAAATAGTGGTCTATCTAACACTCGAAAGTTATCCAACATTTGTTAAAATCTTTCTTCAAGTAACAATTACCAAACATCTATCAACATCCACGTATTTCTTCTTCTCAAAAGCTTCCTATCTTCAAAAACGCTTTAACTCAGCGCAGCAGGTACCACATGAAAGTAAATTTAACACTAAACCTATCATGCTCTAAGTCACCGTATTTAAATTTTTATTAAAAACTCAATATTCAACGTTACAGTTAAGTCTCCTGTTATTCTATATTTTAAAGCTTCTACTTCTTTTCTATTTACCTTTGTCTATTTTTTCTATTTATTTTTCCTTTTCTATTTTCATTTGACCGTGGTAGGTTTAGTGTTAAACACTCGTATATCCATCCTCGCGATTCACTTAGGATAATACTTGCATTGTTCTGCGCGTCCTTCAAAGGCCAGGATTCTAATCGCGCGCGCAGTTCGAAAGAAACACGAGGTGTCGGCGTCGCGACGCGACAGCTGCATTCCCTTCCAAAATTTCTTCCCCGTCCCTGCTCGGGATTCCGCTGCTAAAGACCAATTAAACCGCGCGCGATCACCCTCCTTGGAGGCCGACCTCGATGACAGCTGCATCTCGCTGTCAATCAGTGTCCTCTTCTCGTTCCTGCGGGCGGTCAATTAAGTGGACGGTAACTCAATCCTTGCGGATGTCCCCGGCACTTTATTTCGAGTCTCACGAGAATAACGAGGCGGTGGTAACTCAATTTCGCGGAGCGTACACGCGGTGTTTTTGTCAGCGACGTTTATTCTCGCCGCGGCGGCCGGATTTACCGGCTAAATAAGCTTTTCCACCGGATCCGTGGAAACGTCCAGCCAGTCGAAATAATTTAATCGCAACGCTGAACTGTAATTCCGATGCCGAGGATCGTTTGTAACTCGGCTCAAAGGTAAACTGCCGGCATTTATTTCGTAACGCGCCGGCACACATCCACTGCCAGCGAGAGTAACTTAGGTGCGAACGTGGCCCCCCCTGGCCGTTGATAAATTCCCCGCCCCTGCTGTAATTTCCTCGTCGAGTTGACGACCGAACGCGTAGAATCGAAACCGCGGCAATTAATCGCCGCGATCGTTCAATTTTTCCCGCCGAGGAATATGGAGTTATGGCCTGTTGCCGGTAATGGCGTCGCTGAGCCTCCGATTGATTTCACTTCCGATACGATGAAGTGGAATTTTTTTCCGGAAAATATTCCTATATTTTTGGAATTTTTTTTAGGTCGCTGGGAAAATAAGAGTCGGGAGTATATTTTCCAAATGTTTGCTGACAGAAAAATTTACTCGTAATTCGAGGATACGATAAAGTTGTTCTTTGCGTGTTTGACAATGATCGCGTTAGAATTTTTTTCGGAAAATATTCCTATATTCTTGGAATTTTTTTAAGTTGCCGGGAAAATATGTATTGGGAGTAAATTTTCCAAATGTTTGCTGACAGAAAAATTTACTCGTAATTCGAGGATACGATAAAGTTGTTCTTTGCGTGTTTGACAATGATCGCGTTAGAATTTTTTTCGGAAAATATTCCTATATTCTTGGAATTTTTTTTAGGTCGCTGGGAAAATAAGAGTTGGGAGTAAATTTTCCAAATGTTTGCTGACAGAAAAATTTACTCGTAATTCGAGGATACGATAAAAATGTTCTTCGCGTGTTTGACAGTGTTCGCGTTAGAATTTTTTTCGGAAAATATTCCCGTGTTTTTGGAATTTTTTTTAAGTAGTCGGGAGAGTAAGTGTCGGGAGTAAATGCGTACGATAAAGTGGAATTTTTTTCGAAAAATATTCCTATATTTTTGGAATATTTTTTAAGTCGTCGTGATAAGGTGTTCCCGTGCTCGGTAATGGCGTCGCTGAGCCTCCGATTGGTTTCACTTGCGATACGATAAAGTGGAATTTTTTCCCGGAAAATATTCCTATATTTTTGGAATTTTTTTTAAGTTGCCGGGAAAACAAGCGTTGGGAGTAAATTTTTCAAATGTTTGCTGATAAAAAAATTTACTCGTAATTCGAGGATACGATAAAGTTGTTCTTTGCGTGTTTGACAGGG
>NIJG01000132.1:193621-204122 GCA_002201625.1 Euglossa dilemma | reverse complement strand
TATTTTTGGAATTTTTTTAAGCCTCAGAAAAACAAGCATCGGGAGTAAATTTTCCAAATGTTTGCTGATAGAAAAATTTCCTCGTAATTCGCAGATACGATAAAGTTGTTCTTCGCGTGTTTGACAGTGTTCGTGTAGGTTTTTTTTTGTGTAAGATGTAGAATTTAAAGACGATAGGTGAGCATAGCTTTGGGTGAGAACTCCAGGAATGCAAATGAGAGCTCGACGGTGTCATCTGTTTCCTCTCACTCTCAATTTGGTATAATTAACACAAGGAAAGCTCGATGTAGGCTTCGTAAAGAAAGCGAGAACTATGTTTACCAAAAAAAATTAGTAAACAGAAAAAACCACAACGTTACATCCAAACACTCTGACTCAACACCGACTGCTCCTCTCTCGTTCTGCATTCGTTCTTGAAACCCTTGCACACGCACTCACACGCTTTCACACCCCGGGAAACGAGCACACGCACTTTCCACCCGAACCTAAGAAATAAACACACGCAGGCTGCTTCAGTTGAGTCCCAAACACTTCACTCTACACTTGGCTCATTTGCTTCAGGCATACTTCATGCACCACACGCGAATTCTGCATCCCATAGCACTGTCAAAAGGAGAAAGCATCCTTAGGCTAATTTCTCGCACACATCTGATCCCGTCGTCGTGTCTTAAGGACTTATTTCGACGCTAAAACATTCGTTTTTGTTGGAATATACTAATAAGTACTTATTTCGACGATAAAACAACCGTTTTTGTTAGAATAAACGAATAAATACTTATTTCGACGGTAAAACAACCATTCTTGTTGGAATACAAGAATAAATACTTATTTCGACGATAAAACAACCATTTTTGTTGGAATACAAGAATAAATACTTATTTCGACGATAAAACAACCGTTTTTGTTGCAATAAACGAATAAATACTTATTTCGACGATAAAACAACCGCTTTTGTTTTGAATACACGAATAAGTACTTATTTCGACGATAAAACAACCGTTTTTATTGGAATAAACGAATAAGTACTTATTTCGACGATAAAACAACTGTTTTTGTTGCAATAAACGAATAAATACTTATTTCGACGGTAAAACAACCATTTTTGTTGGAATAAACGAATAAGTACGTATTTCGACGATAAAACAACCGTTTCTTGTTGGAATAAACGAATAAGTACTTATTTCGACGATAAAACAACCGCTTTTGTTTTGAATACACGAATAAATACTTATTTCGACGATAAAACAACCGTTTTTTGTTGGAATAAACAAATAAGTACTTATTTCGACGGTAAAACAACCGTTTTTGTTGGAATACAAGAATAAATACTTATTTCGACGATAAAACAACCGTTTTTGTTGCAATAAACGAATAAGTACTTATTTCGACGATAAAACAACCGTTTTTGTTGGTATAAACGTGGAATTGATAAATAAGGGATAGGGTCTGTGCCGAGTCGGATCCAAAGGTTTGGAAGAAAAGCAATTGCACCAGTGTCTCACGGTTTCTTTCACGAAGGCAGAAATAAAATCAGCGACCCCAGAAACCCAACGGGGCGTTCATTTCCGTGGCCCTTCGGACCAGACGCGGAAGATCCGTGTTTCGGGGGTGTCATCGCCACTGGATACTTTCCAATTACGGTGACAAGATTTCGTAGGTTCGTTGATTCGTGGGTAATCCGCGCTTTGGTTCTCCTTATTGGATTAGGGCTCGCAGCGAGCGGCCCTACACCACGCGTATTTCGGATTAAGATTCTTAATTGCGAGAGGAAATCCGGTGAAAGTTGGCCCGTGTGTCGCGTCTCGATGACCCCTCACCGAAATTACGCGAAATCCTGGGTGCAGAGATCTCGAATCTTTAAAGATAACCGCGATAATTTCCTCTAGAGATTTTTATTCACGAATGTATATTAAATTCTTTAGTTTTGTGTCGCATCTCCGTGTCACAGCTGACTCTTCATCGAAATTAGGCAAAATCCTTGGTGCAGTGATCTCGAATCTTTAAAGATAACCGCGATAATTTCCACCAGAGATTTTTATTTGCGAGTGTATGTTAAATTTCTTAGTTTTGTGACGCGTCTCGATGTCGCAGCTGATTCCTCACCGAAATTACGCGAAATCCTGGGCGCAGAGATCTCGAATCTTTAAAGATATCCGCGATAATTTCCTCTAGAGATTTTTATTCACGAATGTATATTAAATTCTTTAGTTTTGTGTCGCATCTCCGTGTCGCAGCTGACTCTTCACCAAAATTAGGCGAAATTCCGGGTGTAGAGATCTCGAATCTTTAAAGATAACCGCGATAATTTCCTCTAGAGATTTTTATTCACGAATGTGTATTAAATTCTTTAGTTTTGTGTCGCATCTCCGTGTCGCAGCTGACTCTTCATCGAAATTAGGCGAAATCCTGGGCGCAGAGATCTCGAATCTTTAAAGATAATCGCGATAATTTCCTCCAGAGATTTTTATTCACAAATGTATATTAAATTCCTTAGTTTTGTGACGCGTCTCGGTGCCGAAGTTATCCCCTCATTAAAATTAGGCGAAATCCTGGGTGCAGAGATCTTGAATCTTTAAAGATAACCGCGATAATTTCCACCAGAGATTTTTATTCACGAATGTGTATTAAATTCCTTCGTTTTGTGACTCGTCTCGGTGTCGCAGCTGATCCCTCACCGAAATTAGGCGAAATCCTGTATGCAGAGATTTCGAATCATTAAAAAATAACCGTGATTATTTCCTCCAGAGATTTTTATTTACAAATGTATTGGGATATTCGGAAAGTCATTTCATTTTTTTTGGTGAAAATGAAACACGATTTTTAAGCCAAGACGTTTCACGTAATCATGAACGGTCGAATTCGACAAATTTTTCTGTTGGGAAAAAACGAAATAACTTTTCGAACGATCCAATATAATAAATTTCGCGTTTTTCGAGGCGTAAAAGTGTGCGAATAAGCGTTAAGAACTAAGTACATCGAGGGTATTTCCGAATAGAAAATTATTAGCTTGAAAATGTAGGGAAAAGATATAACTAATCCACAGAGAAGGAACAATCTAGAAGATTGGTTTATTCACAGTAACGTAATGCAATCTTATTCCGAGTTATTACAACAGACAATTAACTCGATCGTGACGGTAACGTAAGGACAGAAAAAAAAGTTAAAAATATAAAAAACGAAGGATGTTGAGAAAAAATCCCTCTCTCGTGTAAAAAATCAGAACCTTCCAGGTCCACATTCGAAAAGTCGTTGCATTTCAACAGAAAATATCTTAGTAATTATTACACTTCAAGCACCAGTGACCGAAATATCGGTAATAGATTCGATTTTTCACACGCGAGACGGGTGTTCGGGTTTCCAACTGCGCAGTTCGGGCCGTTATTTAAGTATGACGGGGAATTATTGAACGTGGCTAACTTTGTCTACGGCTTAATGAACTACGATGAATATTTCACCGTCGTTTCGAGCGTTACACGATGAGCCAGGTCGCGATTAGTGTTACGATGGAATTCGTCGATGCATAATTGATTGCCGGAGTCGAGGAAAACGGAGCAGCAACGGGATGGGGTCGAGAGTGGATCTTTTAACTGGCTTCAGCTCTGATCTACCGCCTTCGTTTCGCCTCGAGGTTGACCCAGGTTCCATCTCGAAAATCGGAATTGAACGGATGGAACGGGTGACAGAATAGTCGATCGCGAGGTTCACGTCGGATAGGTTAACCCATTTTCTTTAAAATAAAATCTTGCCGTCCGGAACAAGACGTTCTAAATTTGCCTGACAGCGAGTGGGTCAACTCTTTTCTTGCACCATTTTAAAGAGAATAAAAGCCCAAGTTGGCCAGAGTGTCTTTTAACGCTAGGTTTACCGACGTTTTTTGTATACCTATCTTTATGGAGACACGTCGGATTTACGGGTAAAGAAAACCACGTATTTTCTTTAAAAACAAGACCATGAGTTTAATTTGAAAACAATTAATCAATTAGTTAATTATATCTATTAACCATTAACGAACGAGCGCATTTTTCTAATACTATGACCAGTAAGTGGACGGATTTTTAGGAAATTAAGTGCTTCATTTCCAGAGCGAGAAAAGATGCATAATTAATATCGCTTTATTTGATTTTATGAAAACTTACAGTAATAATAGGTAGTATATGAACAGATATATCCGTACAAAAGAATACTGAAGTGAAAATTTCAGAAAAATAATAGGAATTGAAATAAACAAATAGATGCGTGTATGTAATGTATAGATTTGTATACATTTATAAATTTATTTTTTATAGATTAACGATATATTTATACAAAATTACTTATATTTTTTTTGGGTGTGGAAAAAAAAATGGCACGCATGTACGCACGACTTCGTTTCTCTTTCTTCTAACAGATAGTGCTCCGAAAATGACGATAACAAACTTTATTGACCGCATATAAAACGATGTATTTTCGCTGAATCCTCGGAGAGGAATGAGAGGAATGCGTTCCAGAGCACGACAAAAAACAATTGCCGATCGCCCTTAATTGTTGCATGTATAAATAAGGCCAAACCTAATAGATTTCCTAAAATATCACGTCATGCCACGTGTATGGCGGCATTTGATTTTTTTAGAATATTTATAATGTCGCGAGTATGGCGGCATTCGTTCGTTAAGAGTTAATATTGTGTAATTGGAGTAACTCACCTATCAAATTCTCCCGTGAGCCGAGCGTTAATATAAATAAGCAGTAAATAATACATTTACAATTTTAGAGGTTAAATTTATAATAATTTATAATTCCAGTGTGATACATGTGGGATACATAGTAATAAATACATATACCGTTACGAAAGACAAAAATTCACTGCACCAACCTTAATCGCAACAGTGTCAACAGCTTACTAATGTGTTCCAACTCGTGTAAATCTTTTTTTTACTTATTCACTTATTTACCGTTGGTTCACAACATTTGCAATCGAAATAAAACATTAACGCTAGGTTTGAACGAGTTCAGACATTTTCTTAAGAAAGTAACACAATTAATTCACTTACGAATAAAGCTACGAGATAATTTTTATTCAAACGCGAACAGTTCCTGTAATTTTCCCTGTGAAATTCAGAACGCGTCGAAATGACGTGTCCCCGTAAACCTATCGTCAAACCGTAGAACCGCGAGTAACTCGCACTTTTCGAGTCGCGTTAAACCTCGTGGGGATACGCGGAGAAAGCGGAAGAAAAGCGGTTTTTCGCGGGGCTAAGCCGAAAGAGTTAAAGCGAAGGAGGCGTTTGTTCGTTGGTGGAGGGCGATAACGAGGACGCAAAGCCTTCCATCCGGCGGTCGTTTCGCGTCATTTCGTTCTGTAACCGTCGCGACGTATCTCGGGGCCAAGATAATTTTTCGCTCGATTCGTTTCCCTTTCGAACCCGGCTGGTTCTCATTAATTTCTCCACGCCTTTATGATTCGTTCCGCTTTACGCGAACCTCGGGCCGAGGCTTTCGTCGATCCTCCCCAACGCGCTCTCCGCGTCTCAATTATTTTCCCTCCTCGCAGCCTTTCGCTCCGATCCTTTCTGGCCGGCTGATAAGTGCATTAGGTGAACCCGGAAATTGGTAGACATCCCGTGGTGTGTACGCACATTAACCCCACCATCGGGCTTGCCAGTCGTTTCGGAGCGCGAGCCGAGGGGTCGCGGTGAAAAAAGAACAGGAAGCCAGGCTTACGTGGCCGAAAGGAAGTCCACGTGCGCGTTGTATATCAACAGATTTTAACCTACATACACGCGCGCGCCAGGTCTCGCCCTCGAGGAATGCTTTTAGCCTCTACCCGGCGAATATCAGAGACCAAACGCCCGCTCCGGGTCCGATCCGGGCCCGCGCGATCTTTCCTGCGCTCCTTTTACTTTCTTATCTCTACCGACCACCGTTCCGCTCGATCGCGATAATAATAACGCAATAAATTCGACAATATCGCGTGCAGGTTTATTCTCATTCTCAAAGTCCGAAGCTTCTTAGAGTTCGAAGCTTTTCAGAGTTCGAAGCTTTTCAGAGTCCGAAGCTTCGCAGAGCCCGAAGCTTCGCAGAGCCCGAAGCTTCTGAGAATTCGAAGCTTCTCAGTGTCCGAAGCGTCTCAGAGTTCGAAGCTTTTCAGAGTCCGAAGTTTCTCAGAGACCGAAGCTTCAGAGAGTTCGAAGTTTTACAGAGTTCGAAGCTTCTTAGAGTCTGAAGCTTCAGAGAGTTCGAAGTTTCTCAGAGCCCGAAACTTCAAAGAGTTCGAAGCTTTAGAGAGTTCGAAGCTTTAGAGAGTTCGAAGCTTTTCAGAGTCTGAATCTTCTCAGAGCCCGAAGCTTCACAGTGTCCGAAGCTTCTAGGAGTCCGAAGCTTCTCAGAGACCGAAGCTTCAGATAGTTCGAAGTTTTTCAGAGCCCGAAGTTTTTCAGAATCCGAAGCTTCTCAGTGTCCGAAGCTTCTCAGAGACCGAAGCTTCTCAGAGATCAAAGCTTCTCAGAATCCGAAGCTTCTTAGAGTCCGTAGCTTCAAAGAGTTCGAAGCCTTTCAGAGTTTGAAGCTTATTAGAATCCAAAGCTTCAAAAAGTTCGAAGTTTCTCAGAGCCCGAAGCTTCTCAGTGTCCAAAGCTTTTTAGAGTCCGAAGCTTCTTAGAGTTCACAGCATCTCAGAATCCGAAGTTTCAGAGAGTTCGAAGCTTCGCAGAGTCCGAAGCTTCTCAGAATCCACAGTTTCAGAGAGTTCAAAGCTTCTCATAGTCCGAAACTCCCCAAAGTCCGAAGCTTCTCAGAGCCCAAAGCTTCTCAGAATCCGAAGGGGGTATCGCAAAGCTCGCGGAAAGCGTGCTGTTTCCCGGGGACGAGCTCTCTATACGATGGGATGGTGGAACAGGCTGAAAGGCGGTGAAACACGGGGACGAAACATGGCAGTGCCATTTGGGTGGAAAGAGCCGCGTGGTCTCTTAACGGAGCTGCCCTTTTCCCATCGCGACCACATTCGTCACCGTGGTCCGACAGACATCCGGCGGCACATATGTGGATATCATTTTCGACCCCCTAATTCGCGCGTCCCCGAGACAGAGGACTCTCTCTCTCTCTCTCTTTCCGCCGCTTCGTCCACGGGTCGTTAGCTTTTCGAGAGCAGGCTGTTCATAGGTCTCTTTACCGTTCTGCCACCCTCTTACCGTCGATGAGCATTGCAAGGAATTGGCGGTGTAACGCGCGCGTGTATGATAAAAATCAGTTGGCCACGCGAAAGGGCAGCGAGATCGGCCCCCAGGGGGTAATAACCCCGTCGCATTATCGTTATCCTCGACGGATACTTTCATCGATATCACCCGTGTACTACCCGTCCTCGCGTGTTTAGATTCCGCGCAGCTCGTTGTCGCGTTCAATTCACTCGCGTAACAGCCGGACTGTACACATTGTAAACATCTTTTAACGATTATTGCCGCCTGTAAATCGCCCGGCCCGAACACCTTCTCCGTACTCTTCCTCGCTCGTCGTGCACAGACGAGCACGATGACGTAAACGTTCCTGGCCGCTGAACCGGAAGTCTCTTTTTCGTGTCCACGCCGAGGACAATCGCTACGTGCTTGCCGTGAGTTGTTAATTCCTCGTAAACGGATCCGAATTTATACTCGGGATCGTCGAGAATCTCGCAGCTTTCGCTGCTTTCGACGTGAGTTTCGCAGAGTTTTTCGGTTAGAAAGGTAATTTCGGGTAAAGGGAACTTTGTGGTGAAATTCGGTGATTCACCGATTGGTTAGGAGAACGGCAAATGGAAGAACGAAGGGAGAAGAATTCGAAGTAATGCTAGGGATATTTAGAAAGTAGAATTCAATTGTCTATTGCGATATTTTTAAACGTTTCTTACAACGTGTTTAGAGCGCTTGGTGAACTGTCGTCGTGAGTTGATAATTTCTCGTAAACGAATCCGAATTTATATTCGAGATCGCCAATTGCAGTATTTATTGCACCGACGATGACTTCTCCACAAAGTTTCTCGGTTAGAAAGGTAATTTGGGGTAAATGGAACTTTACCGTGAAATTCGGTGATTCACCGATTAGTTAGGAGAACGGCAAATGAAAGAATGAAAGAAGAAGAATTCGAGTTAATGCTAGGGATATTTAGAAACGTAGAATTCAATCGCTTATTACGATATTTTTAAACGTTTCTTCCCACGTGTTTAGAGCGCTTGGTGAACTGTCGTCGTGAGTTGATAATTTCTCGTAAACGAATCCGAATTTATATTCGAGATCTTCAATTGCAGTATTCACTACACCGATGATGACTTCTCCACAGAGTTTATCGGTTAGAAAGGCAATTTTGGGTAAATGGAACTTTGTGGTGAAATTCGGTGATTCACCGATTGGTTAGGAGAACGGCAGATGAAAGAAGGAAGGGAGAAGAATTCGAATTAATGTTAGGGATATTTGGAAACGTAGAATTCAATCGCTTATTGCGATATTTTTAAACGTTTCTTTCCACGTATTTACAGCACTGCGTGAACTGTCGTTGTGAGTTGTTAATTCCTCGTAAACGGATCCTAATTTATACTCGAGATCGTCGAGAATCTCGTAGCGTTCGCTGCTTTCGCCATGAGTTTCGCAGAGTTTTTCTGTTAGAAAGGTAATTTGGGGTAAATGGAGCATTATGGTGAAATTCGGTGATTCACCGATTGGTTAGGAGAACGGCAGATGGAAGAAGGAAGGGAGAAGAATTCGAATTAATGCTAGGGATATTTAGAAAGTAGAATTCAATTGTCATTGCGATATTTTTATCTTCCCACGTGTTTAGAGCGCTGAGTGAACTGTCGTCGTGAGTTGATAATTTTTCGTAAACGAATCCGAATTTATATTCGAGATCGTCAATTGCAGTATTCATTGCACCGACGATGACTTCTCCACAAAGTTTTTCGGTTAGAAAGGTAATTTGGGGTAAATGGAACTTTACCGTGAAATTCGGTGATTCACCGATTAGTTAGGAGAACGGCAGAGGAAAGAACAGAGGGAGAAAAATTCGAATTAATGCCAAGGATGTTTGTAAACGTAGAATCCAATCGTGTTAAATTTAAATACGATGAATCGTACTCTCATTGCGATATTTCTAAACGTTTCTTCCCTCGTGTTTACAGAAGAAGACATCGATCATCTTTAAAGCTCGAGAAATATATGCCACGTGTTGCTAATTCCTCGTAAAAGAATCCGAATTTATACCGTGTGTCCGGATTGTCAAGAATCTTGCAGTATTCACTGCACCGACGATGACTTCTCCGCAGAGTTTTTCGGTTAAAAAGTTAATTTGGGGAAAATGGAACTTTATCGCGAAATTTGGTGATTCACTAATTGGTTAGAACAGCAGATGCAAAAACGAAGGAAGAAGAATTCGAATTAACGCCTAGAATGTTTGCAAACGTAGAATCCAATCGCGTTAAATTTAAATACGATGACTCGTACTCTTATTGCGATATTTTTCTTCGCGCGTGTTTACAGAAGAAGACATCGATAGTCTTTAAAGCTGGAGAAATATATGCCGCGAGTTGTTAATTCCTCGTAAACGAATTCAAATTTATACCGCGTGTCCGGATCGTCAAGAATCTTGAAGTGTTCGCTACTTTGGCGATGATTTTTCCGCAGAATTTTTCGGTTAGAAAGGTAATTTTGGGAAAATGGAGTTTATGGTGAAATTCGGTGATTCATCGATTATTGGTTAGGAGAACAGCAGATGGAAGAACGAATGGGGAAGAATTCGAATTAACGCCAAGGATGTTTGCAAACGTAGAATTCAATCGCGTTAAATTTAAATACGATGAATCGTACTCTCATTGCGATATTTCTAAACGTTTCTTCCCTCGTGTTTACAGAAGAAAACATCGATCATCTTAAAAGCTCGAGAAATATATGCCATGAGTTGTTAATTCCTCGTAAACGAATCCGAATTTATACCGCGAGTCGGGATTCGAAGAATCCACAGAGTTTCTCGGGTAAAAAGGTAATTTAGGGTAAATGGAAGTTTATGATGAAATTCGGTGATTCACCTATTGGTTAGGAGAACGGCAGATGGGAAAACGAAGGGAGAAGAATTCGAATTAACGCCAGGGATATTTGGAAACGTAGAATTCAATCGCTTATTGCGATATTTTTAAACGTTTCTTCCCTCGTGTTTACAGAAGAAGACATCGATAATCTAGAAAGCTTGAGAAATATATTTTCTTAAATTATAAACTACTTCGAGTTAACACTCTTTGTATTACGTGTTTATTGTTTCTCTTTTAATTTACGACTGCATATATTACCTCGTTTCTTATTTCACGTGTCTTTAACACTTTCGCTACGGCGAACATTCTTTTCCAAAAAATGTAATTATGAATTTATGATATATAGTTCAAGTTCGGAGGTATATTACATAAAAAAAAGTTAAAATATTTTTTCATATGGTTTCCCAATTCTACTTGTCTTTTTTGATATAGAAACCATATTTCCGATAAAGTACAAAAAATTAATCATAGTCTTTTAA
>NIJG01000132.1:171437-186892 GCA_002201625.1 Euglossa dilemma | reverse complement strand
CTTCCCCGCGTTCATTCTCTTCGTTCCTTTCCTTTTCGCGTCCAGACCTCGAAATCTCTTCACCCTCGGCTCCGAAAGTTTATTCAGGTTGCTGGAACCGTCATCTGCCGATGATTCACATCGAAAACGAAACTTCGAGGCGGAAACGCGTGTCGGCCTTGGTCCATCGATCGCGGCGCGGTCCGTGGAAAAGCGATACCTGAAATCGCGGTCCCGGGCCCTCAGGTTCCATCGTTATGGTTACTGTTATGTTTCGGGAGATCCATCCAGCGAGGATGAAGTGCCATTCCGCGTCGAGCCGCCACTTTCGCACGAGTCATCGAGAATATTTCGTCCGAGGGACGCGGCCAGCCGCCCCTAGCCTCCACCCCCGTCCCCTCTCTCTTCCTCGAGTTTCGTCATTTGATTTCGAGGGTGCGCGAAGATCGTGTTTACCCTCTTTATGCACTTAGAGTCTCATCAAGCTCTTCACCTCTCTCCGGGCTCCGTTCCTCGCTCTCGTCTCTTCCTCAAACGGCTTTGCTAAATTTCACATCTCCCGGGAAATATGTATCCCGGTGCTTCATCTGTTGACCGTCTTGTTATCGTTTCCTCTTTTCCAGCCGGGCCCGATCGCTTCGCAATTTCACCCCGGTTAATTCGCTCGCGTCGAAATCGCGTTTACTATGGCGAGTGAAACTGGCGAATAATTTCTTCGGACAAGGTAACAGCGATTGTTCAACGCGAAGTGAATTTCACGCGATATCGCGCCTAGCTTTCCCTTACGTTTGCCAGATATTAAAGCGGAAACAGCCCTTAAGTTGAAAAATTGCCGCACCGTTTTGCGATTCTTCACCCGTCCTGCCCTCTCGCTTCTTCCTCGGCTTCCTCTTCGGCCGCGTGTCTCTATTTTCAGAGGACGCGACGTTCCCGGGCATTAATAACGTACCGGGAATGCAACGCAGTATAATGTAATGCGATAAATAATAGGGTGACGCCTTGTAAAGTGCAGCGCGCAGAGAGAGTGTACATACAGGCTGTTTCAGCCACGAATATCCGAGCTTCGTGCAGCCAGCAGTTCCTTTTTTCCCCGAATAATGCAGTTGCAACGTCACCGCGGAGACTGTCACATTGTTGCTGGCGAGGGACGTCTGGGGTCCGCTGTCAAGGTGCCATTCACCGGATGAAAGGGGACAAATTTGAAAACCGACGTTTCCGTTTCCCGCCAACGGGGATAATTCTCTCGGAAAACTCCGCGTTTACCGCGCTTTTTAGAACAGACCGCGTTTCTGACTCGATCTCACTTTTAATTCCTTCGTTCGATTCGAGTTAGTAAAGGAAAATGGCGAGTTGCGAGGGATCTAAGCTTCCGGTGCAACATTCGCCAGCTTTGCGATTTCTTCGGATCCTTGGTCGAGAGTAGTGATGTCACAAGTTCTTGTTTACCGCGCTTTTTAGAGTGTGCCGCGTTCCTGACTCGATCTCGCTTTTAATTTATTCGTTTGATTCGCGAGTTACGGAACTAATTAGTAAAGGAAAATGGCGAGTTGCAAGAGATCTAAGCTTCCGGTTTGACATTCGCACATTTTGCGATTTCTTCGGATCCCTGATCGAGAGTAGTGATGTCACAATTTCTTGTTTACCGCGCTTTTTAGAGTGTACTGTGTTTCTGATTCGATCTCGCTTTTAATTCGTTCGTTCGATTCGCGAGTTTCGAAACGAGTTAGTAAAGGAAAATGGCGAGTTGCAAGAGATCTAAGCTTCCGGTGTGACATTCGCCAACTTTGCGATTTCTTCGGATCCTTGGTCGAGAGTAGTGATGTCACAATCGTTTGTTTACCGTGTTTTTAAAATAGACCGTGTTTCTAACTCGATTTCGCTTTTAATTCGTTCGTTGAATTCACGAATTGCGGAACGAGTTAGTAAAGGAAAATGGCGAATTGCAAGGGATCTACGCTTCCGGTATGACGTTTGCCAACTTTGCGATTTCTTCGGATCCCTGATCGAGAGTACCCATGCCACAATTTCTTGTTTACCGCGCTTTTTAGAGTGTGCCGCGTTTCTAACTCGATTTCGCTTTTAATTCGTTCGTTCGATTCGCGAGTTACGGAACTAGTTAGTAAAAGAAAATGGTGAGTCGCGAGGAATCATAGATTCCGGGATGACATTCGTGAATTTTGCGATTTCTTCGGATCTCTGATCGAGAGTAGCGATGTCACGATCGCTTGCTAAACATACGATAAATTTTTCTCAGCGATAAACATAATTTTTCTTCGAATCTATCAGAAATGTTACGAGCCTTAGGATACGCCAAATTTTATCCTATTTCGTTTGCCGCTTGCTTAAAAATTTCAAAATGTTCTCTACTGCAAAAGATTCGGTCAGACCCAGTAACCCAGCGGACGATAGAATTTCACAAAGTGAAGTACAAAGGGTTAATTATTCTCACATGAAATTCCAAGTACCTCGTATATATTATCCACGAATTGATTGGACGAATTTCGGATTCCTGATTGAGAGTACATGTTCGATGAAAAGATTCGTTTCTGTAAAAATCCACCATGGGAACCAAGTATTCCATTTCCCTTCCCTATAACTATACTTTTCAGCGTCTCGTCACTCTTAATGTCACAATCACTTGCTAAACTCACCATTTTCTCAGAGATAAACACAATTTTCCTATCAATCCACTCAGAAATGTTACGAGCCTTAAGAAAGGACCAATTTTATCCTATTTCATTTTCTACTTCAAAATTTCGAAATGTTCTCCACTGCAAAAGATCCGGTCAAACCCAGTAACCCATAGGGTGATAAAATTTCACGGAGTGCAAAGTGTTAATTATTCTCACGTGGAATTCCAAGCACTTCGTGCATATTATCCACGGATCGGTTGGACGAATGAAAATTTCACGGACCGCAAAGGGTTAATTATTCTCCGACGAAACTCGGGTATCTCGTTATCCAAGGATCGGCCGGTTGAGTGACAGGTGGAAAAACGGGAAAAATGAAAACGCAAACGCGAACACGCGGCGAAAACGGCCGTTGAAAATATTAAGGACGCGGGCTCGGGACGAAAAGGAACGGACGCAATCGATAATTAGAAGCGACACGTACGGGTAACCTAATAAGCTCGCGTGAATGAAAATCTCGCTTTCCCCTTCGTGATCGGTGGCGTGCGTCCGAGGATCGGAAACGAACATGCAGCTGCATCGGCGGAGCTTATGCTGCGCAGCCTAGATGCACGCAGGCTGTCGCGTGACTGGAGAACGCTTAAATCGCGGTAATTAGGGAGGAGAAAAAAAGGATAGGCCAGAAACGAGGGAAATCAACCGGAAACACCGCGTCACGGCATCACGACACGTGTCACCGGGACCACGTGTCTCGAAGGAGGCGAGCTCGCGAGACAATACCCTATCGCCGTCGTATCGTGCTTTCTGCCCCCTCTAATGAGTCCCAAACCGGAAGGAAATTTTTTACGCCGCATTTTCTACCGTTCTCCGCCGCTGTATGTTCGCTTACCGACAAAGCTTTGCGAACAAAGTGCCCATTTGCCAAC
Organism: Euglossa dilemma; assembly: GCA_002201625.1. NCBI lineage: Eukaryota > Metazoa > Arthropoda > Insecta > Hymenoptera > Apidae > Euglossa > Euglossa dilemma. The sequence continues at coordinate 183,357 of NIJG01000132.1, read as the reverse complement.
TTTCGCGCGTTCTTTAGTCGAGACCTCGATGTAGGGTCGAACCCCGAGGGAAACAACGAGATCTCTCACAGAGGTTTCGATTTATCGAGATTTTTGTGCGAGAAATCTGGAAATTTGACGTGAAACTAGGATTTTATAGTGACTTTGCAGTTGTAAAGGTTTGAATCATTTCTTTCCTAGTGTTGATCCTCTAAATTTGAAGATTTTATCGTTGTACCATAACGATCTTTAAAATTTTATAAAATGAAACTCATCTCTAGAACACAAAATCTCGATCAATGCGAGTTCGAGTACAATATTTGATTTGGCGCGAATTATAAAATGATAAATTAGTGCGTACTTGAACGAAAATATAATGCGAACAAAGCGCCCATTTGCCAACTTTCGCGCGTTCTTTAGTCGAGACCTCGATGTAGGGTAGAACCCCGAGGGAAACACCGAGATCTCTCACAGAGGTTTCGATTTATCGAGATTTTTGTGCGAGAAATCTGGAAATTTGACGTGAAACTAGGATTTTATAGTGACTTTGCAGTTGTAAAGGTTTGAATCATTTCTTTCCTAGTGTTGATCCTCTAAATTTGAAGATTTTATCGTTGTACCATAACGATCTTTAAAATTTTATAAAATGAAACTCATCTCTAGAACACAAAATCTCGATCAATGCGAGTTCGAGTACAATATTTGATTTGGCGCGAATTATAAAATGATAAATTAGTGCGTACTTAAACGAAAATATAATGCGAACAAAGTGCCCATTTGCCAACTTTGCAGTTGCAGAGGTTCGAATTATTTTCTTCCTAGTGTTAACCCCCTAAATTTGCAGATCCTTTCGTTGTATCATATCGGTCTATAAAATTTTATTAACTGGTGACTGAAACTCGTCTCACGAGTTCTAAATCTCGGTCAATGCGAGTTCGAGTACAGCGATATTTGATTTGGCGCAAATTATAAAATGATAAAATAGTGGGTACTTAAACGAAAATATAATACGAACAAAGTGTCCATTTGCCAACTTTCGCAAGATCTCGATGTAGGGTCGAACCCCGAGGGGAACACTGAGATCTCTCACAGAGGTTTCGATTTATCGAGATTTTCATCAGAGTAATCTGGAAATTTGATGTGAAACTAGGGTTTTATAGTGACTTTGCAGTTGTAGAAGTGCGAATTATTTTCTTCCTAGCATTGATCCTCTGAACTTGAAGATTTTATCGCTGTATCATATCGGTCTTTAAAATTTTATTAATTGGTGACTGAAACTCATCTCTCGAGTTCTAAATCTCGGTCAATGCGAGTTCGAGTACAGCGATATTTGATTTGACGCGAATTATAGAATGATAAAATAGTGCGTACTTAAACGAAAATATAATACGAACAAAGTGCCCATTTGGCAACTTTTGCGCGTTCTTTAACCGAGACGCGTATAGGGTGGAACCTCGAGGGAAACACCGAGATCTCTCACAGAGGTTTCGATTTATCGAGATTTTCGTCAGAGAAATCTGGAAATTTGACGTGAAACTAGGATTTTATGGTGACTTTGCTGTTGTAGAGGTTCGAATTATTTTCTTCCTAGTGTTGATCCTCTATTTAAAGATCTTTTCGTTGTATCATATCGATCTTTAAAATTTTATTATTTGAAACTTGTCTCTAGAATGCGAAATCTCGATCAACGCGAGTTCGAGTACAGCGATATTTGATTTGGCGCGAATTACAAAATGATAAAATAGTACGTACTTAAACGAAAATATAATGCGAACAAAGTGTCCATTTGCCAACTTTCGCAAGACCTCGTTGTAGGGTCGAACCTCGAAAGAAACTCCGAGATCTCGAAGAGGTTACGATGGTTTCGATTTATCGAGATTTTCGTGAAAGAAATCTGGAAATTTGACGTGAAACTAGGGTCTTATAGTGATTTTCCAGTTGTAAAGGGTCGAATTATTTTCTTCCTAGCGTTGATCCTCTAAACTTGAAGATTTTATCGCTGTATCATATCGGTCTTTAAAATTCTATTAACTGGTGACTGAAACTCGTCTTTCTCTTTCTAAATCTCGATCAATGCGAGTTCGAGTACATTTGGTTTGGCGCGAATTACAATATGATAAAATAGCGCGTACTTAAACGAAAATATAATACGAACAAAGCGCCCATTTGCCAACTTTCGCGCGTTCTTTAGTCGAGACCTCGATGTAGGGTCGAACCTCGAGGGAAACACCGAGATCTCGAAGAGGTTGCAGAGGTTTCGACTTATCAAGATTTTCGTTGGAGAAATCTAGAAATTTAACGTTAAACTATAGTCTTATAGTGACTTTCAAGTTACAAGTGTTCGTATTATTTTCTTCCTATCGTTGACCCTCTAAACTGAAATATTTTTTCGTTATATCATATCGACCTTTAAAATTTTATCAAATGACACTCGTCTCTGGAGTGCAAAATCTCGATGAACGCGAGTTCGAGTCCCGCGATATTTAATTTGGCGCGAATTATAAAACGATGAAATACTACGTACTTAAACAAAAATATAATAAAACGCGTACCGAAAGGCTCGTTAAAAATTTTCCATCGCACGTGTCCCTTTTCAAAATTAGTTTCAATTCCCGTGTTTCGAGTGTTGGAATAACAAGGACCAGTGACTCGGAGTGAAAATTACCCCGAGGTAGAACCCGACCCATCGCGAGCGATACTCCGTCCCATAAACTCACGGATGATTAATTAAAACTCAGTTTCCGCAAAAGAAAGACAAATCTCGCGATGAGAAAGAAATATTTGAGTATCTTCGAGATTAATTAAAAAAAAAAAAACGAAAATATCACCGGTCATCTCGGAGCTACTTCTCGCTTTATGCCAGGCCGTTATCGTAAACGCGTCGCGAGAAGAAGTAGCGGAATGAAAGAAAGGATGTCTTGGCCGCGGGAAAGAGGGATTAATATTCCGTAGTTAAGTTAAAGTCGCAAGGAAGCGCGGGCTTTTTAAAGTAATTAGTAATTGTCGCTGGGCCATAATTAGGGGGTACACGGTTTCCTCGTTGGCTTTGTTTAATCGACTCTTCGCGACGCGTTCGAAGGAGGACGAGAAACGTAGAAGAAAGAAAGAAAGGAGATAAAAAACGAGGTAGAGAAAGAAAAAGAAAAGAAAAGAATCGAGGAAAAAAAAAGAAAAAAAGATTCGTAGCGCACCCCTACCAGAGCGGTAACGAACAATCGAGGGAAAATTTACAATGTCGTCGAGCGAGCGCCGCTTTGCGATTCTTCCCGCGAACGAGGCCGCCACGTTATTGCGAGAGTCGCGGATTAATTTACTCCCGGCTCTGGCCGGTTTCCATTGGCTGCGCGCGCAGCGCGGTCCGCGAGCTTCAAAGCGACAACGGTGCGAGTCGCAGAGCGAGAAACACCGTGCTGCCACTCTCCTTTTAACAATTTACGCCGCAGCCACGCGAGAAGATGCATGCACGCGTCTTAATTGTTTTCTTTCGGCCGACGTGTCCCCGTGATAGAATATCGACGACCTGTAGCGAGGAGTAACGAGGAAAACAAACGGTTGTTCCCGGGTGAAAGAGACCGAGCTCTTTCTCCGTGCTGCGGCCCTCGAGAAAGGAGGGTTCACGGTGGCATTGCTGTCTCGCGAGAAAAATGGAGGGCGAATTTTCCCGCGTTCTCTCTCCTTCGGCCCCTCTCGCTCTTTCTTTACACTTTGTACCCTCTTTAGCCGTGTCTTCGTCCCACCCTCTCTCTCTGTCCTTGTCGACGCTCTAGAAAGGGCGGGAAAGGGCAACGAAGGGTGTGGGAGAAGGGAGAAGGGAGAAGGTTGCGAGAAGGTAGCACGGCGACTACGGCGACGACGACGACGACGACGGCGACGACCATGAGCCGAGTGGTGGGGGTAGCGTAGCGGGCTACGTGGAGGGGATGAAACGAATCAATACTTTTGCACTCGGGCTCCCACGGGTTCAGGGCTGTGAAATTTTGGCGCGAACAGGCCCCCCGCGTGCTTCCACGCTTCTACGTCTTCGAAAATAACGTTTTTCACTCCGGATTCTCTGTTATTCGCGCGGTATCGTAAGGAAAATTTAAAATATTACTCTCTCGACGAATATTCAATCGTGTAAACGCTTTCTACCACGTACACGTTTTATCCCTCGCGTGTGCGGTGTTTAGCGTGCCGCCTGCTCGTGCTGGCAAGTTTACGCGAGCGCGGTAAACTTGGACTCGAGAAGATAATTGCTTATTAAGAGCGGAACTCCGTTGATGAAATTTAACGTTTCCCGGTGTACCCGGCGGAACTTGCCGCCCCGAAAAGTTCCCTAACGCGATCGGGTCCGAGTAAACATCGCGTCGCTCGATTAATCGCGTTAATATCCGTGATTTACCGCGTCCGATTATCAACGCGCTCGTCGCCACCTGGCAAATCGTGGAACATCCACGATAAAACTCCTGTATATTCGCTATAGACTCTACAATTCACCCAGAGACGAATCTTCACGATATTTTTCATTCTTTCCCCTGTTTTCTCGAATCGAATATGATCGAATATTTTTTCTCTCGATGAAACGAAAAAAGGGAAGAAAGACAGAAAGAGAGGAGTGCTACTACGCATCGTGGTATACAAACAAAGTTTCCCGCCACGAGGGTGCAGGCACGCTGTCGTTTCGCGAGCCCCGAAAAAGCACAGGAAAGCATGATCGAGAGGGGTGCGCGGGCTGGTTTAGGGGTGAAAAATTCGCGGCAACCGAACGTAGCCTTGGATAAAGCTTCGGAGGACGGTTATAGGATCCGTGTCGTTTAGCAACGTGTACTTTTGTAATTTCGAGTCGACACTCGTGGAATTTCGCGACCGATCGGATTTACGGTAACGGTGGATAGGTGGCGTTGGTTTGACGTGGATGACGGGTTGGACGACGAGTTAAGGAAATGAAAGAGGAAGAGGAGAAAGGATTGTTGAGGTGTTCGGAATGGCGGCGGCCATGTTTGGGGCCCACTGAGACGCCAGGCGTTTGCTACGGCACTGAGACCCCCTCTGCCCCGGCGGCGAAACGTATACGTGACGTAGTTTAGTGGGGATGGATGACGTCAGTGGTCGATACACACGGTTCTCCTCCTCGAGTACTACGCCACCCCCTTCTGGGGTAGCTGGTTTTCGCTCCGGCAGCGTGGCTGGCTGGCTTCGAGGTGTTCGCCGTCTATTCTACCGCAATACGAGTCCGTGAATGGCCCCGGCTACTTGCATTCCGCAATTTTCACCGGGAAGGTAGACTTCGTTATTACAGCTCGAGTGTCGCGGCAGGGAACGGCCGAGGGGCCGCGTTCGTTCCAGAGAAACAGGCAAACGTTTTTACGTTGCTCCGAGGACCGAACATTCCGGCGAATTGCGGCTGGATGAGATTAGTTCTAGTAATCGTAACCGACGCCTCTAACCCGGTTAACTCCTCGTCCGGCATAGATTTAAGGGAGACGTCGCTTAGGGTCGCCCGTCCAGCGGCCTCCCTCGAGCCGTGGCGCCGCGACGCGACGCAGGGCGTAACGAGATCGAGATACTCGCGTTTCCACGAATTATCGGGGAACAAATACTTGGGTTTCTTTATTATTTTTCGTTACGAGTTTGGTTGAATTTTTGTTAATAATAAAGGAGGTTTTTTGAGGAACTGTCGAAGGTCCTGGAAAGCTGTGGCGTTGCGTCGCGACGCCGTGCGTAACGAGATCGAGTTACTCGCGTTTCCACGAATTATCGGGGAACAAATACTTGAGTTTCTTTGTTATTCTTTGTTACGAGTTTAGTTGAATTTTTGTTAATAATGAAGGAGGTTTTTTGAGAAACTGTCGAAGGTCTTGGAAAGCTGTAGCGTTGCGTCGCGACGCCGTGCGTAATGAGATCGAGATACTCGCGTTTTCACGATTTATCGGGGAACAAATACTTGGGTTTCTTTGTTATACTCTGTTATGAGTTTAGTTGAATTTTTGTTAATAATGAAGGAGGTTTTTTGAGGAATTATCGAAGGTCTTGGAAAGATGTGGCGTTGCGTCCCGACGCCGTGCGTAACAAGATCGAAATCTTTGCGTTTCGACGAATTGTTATCGAACAAATATTTGGGTTTCTTCCTTATTTTTCGATGCGAGTTTAGAGGAAGTATATATAAGGAATTTTTGTTAATAATGAAGTAGATTTCTTTCTTTGCAACTATCGAAGGTCTTGGAAAGCCGTGGCGTTGCGTCGCGACGCCGTGCGTAATGAGATCGAGATTCTCGCGTTTCCACGAATTATCGGGGAACAAATACTTGGGTTTCTTTCTTATTCTTCGTTATGAGTTTAGTTGAATTTTTGTTAATAATGAAGAAGGTATTTTTCTTCGCATCTATCGAAGGTTTGGAAAGCCGTGACGTTGCGACGCGACGCCGTGCCTAACAAGATCGAGATCCACACGTTTCGTCGAATTATCGTGGAACAAATACATTTGGGTTTCTTTCTTTTTATTCAATGCGAGTTTAGAGGAAGTATAGGTGAATTTTTGTTAATGATGAAGTAGGTTTTTTCTTCGCAACTATCGAAGGTCTTGGAAAGCCATGGCGCCGCGACGCGACACCGTGCCTAACAAGATCGAAATCCTCGCGTTTCGACGAATTATTATCGAACAAATATTTGGGTTTCTTTCTTATTTTTCGATGCGATTTTAGAGGAAGTATATATAGGGAATTTTTGTTAATAATGAAGTAGGTTTCTTTCTTCGCAACTATCGAAGGTCTTGGAAAGCCATGGCGTTGCGTCGCGACGCCGTGCTTAACCAGATCGAGATCCTCGCGTTTCGACGAATTATCGCGGAACAAATACTTGGGATTCTTTCTTATTTGGAAGTTTCGCGAAAGTATAGAAGAATTTTTGTTAATAATGAAGTAGGTATTTTCTTCGCAACTATCAAAGGTCTTTGAAAGCCATGGCGCCGCGACGCGACGTCGTGCCTAATCAGATCGAGATCCTCGCGTTTAGACGAATTATTATCGAACATACACTTGGCTTTCTTTGTTATTGTTCGTTGCGAGTTTAGAGGAAGTATGTATAGGAAATTTTAGTTAATAATGAACTAGCTTTTCTTCTTCATAACTATCGAAGGTCTTAGAAATTCGTGGCGCCGCGACGCGACGCCGTGCCTAACAAGATCGAGATCCTCGCGTTTCGACGAATTATCGTGGAACAAACACACTTGTGTTACTTTCTTATTCTTCGCTGCGACTTTAGCTGAATATTTGTTAATAATGAACTACCTTTTTTCTTCACAAGGTCTTGAAAAGTTCGCTTCCAGAGCTGTAAGTTTTAAGGAGTTCATGTAAATTGGTCAGCCTTGGAGAAGTAATAATATATAATCGATGCTGTAATAGTATTAGGCTTTCTGTATCGTATTAAAAAGAAATTTGCGGAATATTCTACTGTAGGACACGTGTTATTTACTTGGTTTCTAACCAATAACTGATACAAATACTTGATTTGCTTGCTTGTTGTCGTAAATCGATCGTGCAATGATAGCATCAAGACTGACAGAGACCTTTTAAACTCCAAGGACCTTCGAGACTCTAGTTTAAAAGGACCTGCTATTTTGCAGTCGAGTTAGTCACCATCGCTACAATTTTAAACACCGTAACTCCGGTCTTCGCATTAGTAAATTGTTCCATCTTGAATAAAATTTGTATACAGTGGGCTCTTGACTTTCGCACACAATTAATTCCTGAAAGTGTACGTGAATGTCGAATGTTTGAAAGTAGAAGGACGTACAAAAATAGCCCAATACCACTCTCTTTTTTTCTTTTCTCGATAAGATTTCTATAGCACGCTATGTCTTTCTTGTCATTCTTTCATGACAGTCAAAAATTTGTCAAGATGCATAAATTATAGCCTGCTCGATTCACGGTGTCCCTTCAGACGGGACATCTGACTACAAAGACTTGAAAAGTTGAATTTTAAAAAATGTGCGAAATTAAAATGTGCGAAAGACGAGGGTCGCATGTATCTCGTTCCTATATCACCGAATACAGTAACTTCCCTGTACACCATACTATTCCTCTTGAATAATTCCCACACTTGTATAAAGATCTTGTCGAATTTGTGTGTACATTTATATTCTCCTAAGAGCACTGGTTCCTCGTTTATCGACAATGCAAATATCAACAGCCGCAATAATTCGTCCGCTCGATTATCTTTCGCACCGTGCCGAGAATTATTCGTTTATTTGTTTATTCACGGGCAATAATCCGTCGCTGTGCATTAGACGCGAGTTATGTAAAGAGGACAATTATAGTTGCCACGTGTGCAAACACGTCTGACCGATTATTATGTTACACTTGTTTATACGTGTTTATCGTAACGAACGCGACAGCGGGTCAACTAGATGAATTTATACGGGCAATTACATCGTAACATGTTTTTTTTATCATCGCTCGCGACATGTACTCTTACGTGCTCTTTTCTCCGTTCGCGTGTAATCAATTTGAAATTTTCCATCGCGCGCCGACAGGCCAGCCCCGGTTCGTGTCGATAAAAACAGGAATGAAATGAAAAAGCTGAATTACCAGCGGCGTAAAAAACCGTTCGAACTTCGATCCGAGGCGACTGTGGAATGTCAAAGCGAGCGATCGTAATTTTCCGCTACGACGTCGTCGCGACGTCCCGTGGAATTCCGCGGGAACCCCGCCGATGGCCGGTCGCTAATCCAGAAATTCACTGGATGTTCGTAAAATCGAGATCGAGGTTTTTAGCATCAGCCGAACGACGGACTTCGATGAATTCCACCCCTGTTTACCGTCGACGCTCGCGCGTCTCTCGGGTCGTCGGCGTCTCGGTAATAAGACGTAAAATCTGTTTTTCACGATTGGCCGAGCGTTATAGTCTCTCTCTCCTTGTCACATGGCGATAAAAGGTCAATTAATCGAGCCGTTTCGAGGTCTCGCGATCTTCCTTCTAATTCCGCCTGATTTTTCCTCTCTTCTGGCCCATGGGACTGTCCCACGGACCCCGTGGAAGGTCAGAGGACAGTTCCAACGAGAGCTTTACCTCTCCTGCTTCCTCCCTCGGACCTTTTCGTCGTCACATGGCGATAAAAGGTTAATTAATCGAGCCGTTTCGAGGTCTCGCGATCTTCCTTCTAATTCCGCCCGGTTTTTCCTCTTCTGTGGCCCGTGGGTCTGTCCCACGGACCCCGTGGATGGTCAGAAGACACTTTTAACGAGAGCTTTACCTCTCCTGCTTCCTCTCTCGGACCTTCTCGTCGTCACATGGCGATAAAAAGTCAATTAATCGAGCCATTTCGAGGTTTCTCGATCTTCCTTCTAATTCCACCTGGTTTTTCCTCTTCTCTGGCCCAAGGGCCTGTCCCACGGACCCCATGAAAGGTTAGAAGACAGTTTTAACGAGAGCTTTACCTCTCCGGCTTCCTCCCTCGGACCTTTTCGTCGTCACATGACGATAAAAAGTTAATTAATCGCGCCATTTCGAGGTCTCGCGATCTTCCTTCTAATTCCGCCCGATTTTTCCTCTCCTCTGGCCCATGGGCCTGGCCCACGGACCCCATGAAAGGTTAGAAGACAGTTTTAACGAGAGCTTTACCTCTCCTGCTTCCTCCCTCGGACCTTCTCGTCGTCCGAGGGTGAGGATTTCGTTGCTCCGGTAATTTGACGGTAACGACGCGGTAATCAAGAGTAACGATCTACCGATCTCTCGCCGGGCCTTGGAAATAGGCGAGACCGGATCGTGAAGCGTTGTAAGCCCGCTTACGAGGCGCGTAACGATTCCGACCGGCGGAACGACGAACGGAAGACACGGCAACGATCCGCTAACCATACCCCTGTTTTCTTCGTGTTACACTTTACATGCCGCCCGCTTTACAATCCTCCCGGGCGCCGTAAAATTCGATACCCGTTGGACAACCACCGGCGATCGAAACGGGAATCGGGTCGGGACGAGAATGGAAAGGAGAATCGGAACGACCCCGTAACCGGGGGTTTGTTATCCGCCGACGCGATCCAGGCCGAAGGGCAGATTAGAGGAGGAGATCGCGTAAATGATGCTCGTTAGAGGCCGGTCCGGGACGGATAGATCGGTCGGAAATAATTCCCCGGGTTTTTGCTCAGGAGTAGAAGGTCGTTAGACCCTCGGCCGCGAGCTTTTTCCACGCCGTGTGCGTCCAGGAAGCCAAGATAGATGACCCACTGAGATTTCGCGTGTCGCAACCTCCTAGGTGTCATCCGAGAGTGCCTGGACTCTTCTTCGACGCATCTATCCGACAGTTCTGGTATATATACTTTCTCCTGCAACCCTCGATAAGTTTCGGATCGTTTGCGCGCGAGGAGAGAAGCACGAGGGCCCGGATCCGAGGTCCGGGGTTATTACTGGGAAGAAACGCCGCGATGATAAATTCGATGGGGTTGAAGGCTGCGTTATTACCAGTCGAGCCGAGTGTTCCTGCGAATTATCGTATCGTCCTCGAGTTAACTTGGTTATTGCAGTCTAGGATTCAGCGTGCGCGGCTGGGAATTAGACGGAGGGTGGATCCGGATGAGAGGGTGGAGACAGGGCAATGAGAGCAGCGAAAAATGATACCGGCTCGATAATCATAATACTTGAACGCGGATGGAAGGAAAAATGGACTAAGGGTTGTTAAGTGGGGGATGCGAGACGGGGTTGCGAGCACCTATTGTGCTTCTAGGACTGATTACTCTTTGATTTCCTCCGAACCTTCTACATTTGCCCTGCACAATGGACGACCGTGTTAATTCAGCGGAGAAACGGTAGATAAGGAACCCGATTAATTTTTTTTAACCTGCTGCATATGAGTTTTGCTCTTACGACGTGATATAAACAGTAGAATTCGCTATCGGAATAAGGATCTAGGTTTACCAGGAATTTGCTATCAAGATGTAATCGGATTTCGAGTATTCCTGGCTATGAAGCAGTTGGAATGACGCGTTGAACGTGATTTTGCTTTTTTTGCTCGCGAAGGGTTAATGGAGTGTAATTTTATCGTTATTCGCATTGTAATTCGTGCTTGCCGTGGAATTGCAAGGTCCAAGGACGTACTTGAGAGATCGTAGAAATTTTCGCGTTAAAATTTACTAATTGCAGCAACGGTGGATTATATGTGTAATCGGTAAGACCTTCGGTTACGATATTGTAAGAGACTCGCGGTGAGAAAATCGAACCAAACACGAGTCTTAATGTAAATGATACGAGTTAGTTCACGGTTTGTTTTCGCTGATGTTTTTCTGTCGAAAATTGTCCGTCGAGGCGAGTCTCGAGTCATCAGTTACGTTTCATTCTTCGTGGCGTCCGGATGAAACGGCTCGACTCGTGCTGCCGATTTCGAGACGCGCCATTGGATCTTAAATCGCAGGACAAGGGGTAAATAATTAACAAAAATCTTTATATCATTCGATGATGTTTAAATTAGTGCTTTTCGTAGCTTATAAAGCGTATGAATTTGCGACGAGCTTGCTCGATGCTTTATTTATTTATTTATTTATTTACCTAAAAGAGAAGTCCACGTGGTACTAGCATGAGATAAGTATAATGTATCGGTTAGTTTAGTTAGTTACGTTACATTACGTTTAGTTAATTACGTCGAGTTTGTTCGATTCATTATTTATTTATTTATTTACTTAGAAGAGAAGTCCACGTGGCACTAGCATGAGATAAGTAAAACGTATCAGTTACATTACGTTTAAAGAGTTACGTCGAGTTTGTTTGATTATTTATTTATTTATTTACCTAGAAGAGAAATCCACGTGCCATTAACGAGACAAATATAACGTATCGTTACATTACGTTTAAAGAGTTACGTCGAGTTTGTTTGATAATTTATTTATTTATTTACCTAGAAGAGAAATCCACGTGGCACTAGGAAGCGACAAATATAACGCATTGGTTAGTTTAGTTAATTACATCGAATTTGTTC
>NIJG01000132.1:136495-165046 GCA_002201625.1 Euglossa dilemma | reverse complement strand
GCGATAGTAGAAGTAGAGTGAATCCGTTTCCTTTATTGGCAGAAATTTCCCCTTTCTATTAATTTGATCTTATAACATCGTGTGACAAAGAAAACAAACGAATCATAGAACAGTGGGGACTAGGAGCGAATATCATTTTCACCGTTTTCAAGTGGTCAATGTATAGTAGATTGTTTATAGATCTATGGTATAAATTTTGGCCTCCAGATTAACCCTTTGCACTCGAAAGGTGACTCTCAGTCGCCATTTAATCAGATTCTAAATATCGATATTAATTGATATATCAAATTTAAAATTACCTACCAATGCGTGGATGTTGCGATAAAATAATTCCATGTCTTAATTTTCATAGTATTTCTTATTTACCGTTTTAAAAATATTGTTAACTTATGGTATAAGATCTTCGAATTACTATTTTTCGGTAACGAAAAAATCACCGAGTGCAAAAGGTTAAGCTCTCGCTCGAAAGTACCAGGATTTTTAACCAATATACTTCGGCTTCACCACGTGAAATAATTTCCCGCGTCACATGAAAATCCTGACCCGCAAAGTGACCATTTTGCGAGGTCTCAGATAACGACATTAAGAAGTAAAACAATCTCGTTTCATTTTCCTAATATCCTTCGGAAAATTCGATCTAACGCGAGTTCCCTGGCTATTCAACTGCCCGCGAAAGGACCATCCGCGTTGTCCCACAGAGCGATCCACGGTTCGTTACCCTCGATCGCGTGAAAACGGTGGCCGGGCGTAATCGCTGCACGGATCGGAGAAATCCTCGGAAATATTTCGGAGAGAGGGCTCTGGAGAGCGAGAAGCCCTTTATACCGTTGCCCGAACGGAAAGGGAGAGGCGTCGTCGCGTTTGACCTGGTTCCTGCCCACTTATTCCCGACTCTCTCTCCGGGGGGTGGAAGCCGTCATCTTCTTGAAAACAGTCGCTACACCGGAAGACGAGATTTTCCGGAGCGTTCCCCTTTGGGGAGAGGAAAGAAAGGGCCCTGGGTCGGAAACGGGAATAATATGGTTCGCGTGTAAATTTTCATCGCCTAGTCTTGTCGCGGTGACGGTCGCATGCTTTCTGCGTGGCAAGCGAAGTGCGAACCCCCGCCGCATCGCAGTGCTGGTGTCGCGATGCGCGGCGCGCCACTGCGCAGCTCGGCCGGCGCGCATGCGCGATCTTCAGTCGCGACCGCGGCGCCGACGTAGTAACTTGCATCTTCGGCAGACGCGACCGGCGGCGTGCGAGAAATCGATGCGGCGATATTGTTAGGATTTTATTGCAACGCGACGCGCGGCTAACCGCCGGGGATGGTATATAGTTACGGGCCGGAGATTCGTGTTTACGGGTCCAAAACTGTCCGGTAAATTGACACACGGCCACGCCGGGGTGTTCCGTTTTCGGCGCGTCGACCGCCCTGGCTCTTTCGCCGCGATCAGAAACGCCGCGGCGGAAAAGTGTCGATGCTCTGCCAGTTTCATTTCCGCGGACCACCGTGAACGGTGTTTTATCGCCTGCTACCTTCGAGTATGATTGCGCTTCCGTGTTTGGTTATGGCCGCGTATCGCTGCCAGGTCACAATTGCTTTTCCGGATTCCCACGCGATTTAGGGGATCGCGGCTTCCGGGGATTAATTCTCCAGGATTTCACGATCGTTCCGACCGGCACTCCGAATTTCCGACTAATTTTTCCTACTGATTTGGCTGATCTTCTTTCCTTTCCCGTTTCAAAATTAGTTCGCGTCAAGTAGGGTAAAAATGGAGTCAGATTCCATGGTAAGTTTATTACCGATTTTTCGTATATATTATATTCTCTCGNTGCAAAATAGAATAATTTATTTGGGATGTTCGATTGTATCAATTACGGATAAGTTGTGGATTAAAGTATATTAATATGTATTTTTACCACAATTTATAAACCATCGGATTATCCGGCCATGGGAGTCCCATAAGGGTGTCTGCTATATCGAGTGCATAACGCTTTACTCGTGCAATGAATGCGAACCTAATTAGCCACGGCATAATAGACTCGCTAGATTTCTAACATAATCATTTTTCTTTCATCGCGATCTCTGGATCCCAATTAATCGGTACACTTTAATTGAAACATTCCACGAACGTTCAACCCCCACGGAAGAATCTCCAAGAATTATTCCCATTCATGGTAATATTAATATTAATATTAACGCGAAATAGAAACAGAAATAGAAATGAACTTTTCCCTCGTATATTCGAGTTAACTCTCTTCTTCCTCTAATCTCGCGAACTTTTCGCGTGTTGCATCAACGATTACCGGGATTACCGTAAACCGGAAGCAAAATTCCGGGGAGAAATTGTGCCATTGTGAGTGGACGCGTTGGAACGGGCCGTATCGTTTCCACTAAAACCATCATTCCTGCCTTTTTTTCTTTCCATTAGCGCAGCTAGGCTCGCGGAACGGTTGTCGCGGTCGATCGAGTCTCGGTCGCGTTATTCCGGCAAATTATCCGGCAATATAAACCGTGTTAAATGGTAATCGTTCGATCCCTTATCTGTGCCGCGTTTCGAGCTGACATTACCGGCAATTACGATAGGCATCGTGCCTGGAGGTCGCCGGTGACGCGGATCGGCTGTAAAAGCTCGCTCGTTCTCTCTGCCCGGGTTTTTTTTTTTCAGCGTCTCTCTCCCTTTTGCCGGCCGTTGCTTCGTCCCCGGCGCCGTTGCTGTTCGCCAACGCACTAACGTGGACACGACATACCGTCGACCTCGAACCGCGTTCACCGTGCACACGCGTATGTGCGTGCGGACTGCGTGACATCTCTGTCATGCGTTACGGGCCTGTGGGAATGCGGATGCCCGTGGTTTCCCGCTGACTTTCATATAACCAATGCGAAATTAGCCTGCGCGTGGCGCGGCTGTCCGAAACAAATCCGCCGCTGAAATTTCAATTCTCCACCGAATCGCTATCGCCGCGAAACGACTCGCCGCAGGTTTCGGGGTTATTTCAGAAAAACACCAAATTTCCATCGTCTTCTTCCGGATAACCCCAAATTTCCACCGTCTTTTTCCGGATAACCCCAAATTTCCACTGTCTTTTTCCGGATAACTGTAAATTTTCACCTTCTTCTTCCGATCAACTGGAGTGGTTGTGGGAAGCAAAATCGTCACTGAAGTTTCGATTATTTTACGAATCTCTAACGCTGTGAAACGACTCGCTACGGGTCTTGGGGTTATTTTAGAAAAATCTCAAATTTCCACCGTCTTCTTCCGGATAACTCCAAATTTTCACTTTCTTCCTCCGATCAACTGAAGTGATTGTGAGAAACAAAGTCGTCACTGAAATTTTAATTGTCTTCCGAATTGCTATTACGATGCAAGACTACCCGTGATTTCAGAAGAACCTCAAATTTTCACCCTCGTCTTCCGTATAATCTTGGGATCAATTGGTGTGGTTGTGAGAAACAAAGTCGTCGCTGAAAAAATCGCTATCGCGACACAGAGATTGCTATAGATTGTGGGGTAGTTTTGGAAAAAAGTACAAATTTACAGTGGTTTTCTTGTCAATCGTCTTCGGATTAACCCCTGACGCTATAATTTTAAACGAAGTTTGTTTTGTCGCGAGCTTTTAAACATCGAATTACTCGAAAATTAATTTTCACTTATCGAAGACGACTCTTTCCTTTCGTTCACGTCAAATTGCACTATAAAGTGAGAGAAAGAACGCGAAATACCCCCTTACATAGTCACTGTTACCCCATCTCCGATTTCAGAAGACGCTTCGTATCTCAAATTAAAAATTTGTGTTAAAAATATCGAGGAAAAATATATTATCAATTTTAATAGAAGATTCGAAAACGCTATACCACCTGTATAGAAACTCACGATATTCCTTTCACTCTAACTATTTCTTAAAAATTAGAACATCACTGCTAACCTTTCTTTCATCGCATTGTCCGATAAATCTTTACCTCCGAAGAACAACGAAAGCCCATACCACAAGCAATGAATAAATTCATCTTCGAAACACGCGTGCTAGAAAACAAATATGAATTCCGTATTAATTTCCGCGACGGTTAACACAGATAGCTCGATAGGTATATCTGTCGTCGTTATAGTTACCATTTAATCGCGTTGTTGACATTCTAATCCCACCTCGAGATAATATACTCCCCCGTAACGACGTTCTAATAGCCAGCCAAGGCTCCGTCGAGGATAATAACGGCCGCGTTGAAATTTCCGCGTATTCCGTCGTTCGTTTTGTCAGAGACCGGTGAAAAACAGTGGAGCGAACGATCGGCCGATCGCGATAATCTCGTAAGCCCGGGGAGGGAAAAAAAGGGGCGCGGAAGACGGCGCAACGGGATTAAGAAACACGGTCCCTGGCGTACGTCGGATTTGCATGAACGCGGGGAAATTAGGGCAACCACGGCTGGCTTGAATTGTATTAAATCGAGCCGCGTCTCCTCCCGGAAGCCAAATGGGAATCGGTGTCCAATTACGAGCGTCGTGCCGCGCTGTAAGCGGGTCACAGGTCTGCCTTGTCCGCCCCTGTGCACAGAAATCACGTGACGCTCTTTCGCCCTCTATTTCCCTATCGCCGTGCAATTTTCAGCCAACTTTTGATTTACGGTAATCGTCACCGCGGATAGAACGCCCGGTAGAACGGCTGATTTGAATTTCAAGAGTATCGCGAGGAATATGATTTCACGGCTAGGATGAGGTTCCCGGTAATACCGCTAACAACAACCACTTCTCTCGTTACCGTAGAATTACAGTTTCTCCAATGGAACCCTGTCTCTCTCTCTCTTTATTCCTCTCTCTCTATCATTGGCTGCGCTCTTCGATGCAACTGTACAATTTTCCTTCCACCGATCGATAGTTTTAGTCGTTCGCGTAATAGCGAGGTTTGGTCCGATTTAACCGTGAGGCAGGTAGAAAGGTATTTTTAAAAAATGTTTCCTCTCGTAAATAACTATTTTTTCTACGGTAGTCAATTAACACGTCAGCCATCGGTGGCTGACACTAGACTCTCCGTTTAGGCCATGTCAGAAAATTTACTTAATATTGACTCATTACAGGATTAATGGATTTCATTGAAACATGGTAAACATAGTGTGGCCTGACGGGGACTTAACCCCTTGTCGTACCATTTAGCACGGCGAAACTCGGGCCTAAGCGGTAGTCGTCAAAACGCAGTAAACACACAAGCACTGATGTTAGAGAAAAGACGCAATACGAGCCGAAATGTAAACACCAGTGATACCTGATGTGTAATTAGTTTTACGCGTTTATATTTGACCCGACTTTTTCATAAAAATTTTTTAGTCCTTAGGAAAAAACTCTGTTGATAAAAAAAATGGCTGCTTATAGGCACTCTCAATATTACAAACGCAAAGTTTCTAAGCCCACAGTAGTCAAGGGGTTAAGAAAAGAGATTTGAGAGGTCTTTTACGCGGTTTAGTAATTTATCGTTATTCTGTCTGGAGTTGCCATTCTCGGATCCCTCGAATTCCTTTCGAAACACTCGATGGAAGCGTGTACTTCCATTTAAGTAAAGAAGTTGGAGAGATTCTTTCCGTGTATCTCGCGTCATATTCACCCACCGGTGATACGGCAGTTCGGTTTCATCCTGACCGAAGTTCCCGTTCTCGGATCCGTGAATTTTCCACGGAAGATGTACCGTAGTCTCGTCTAAAAAGGGAAGATCGAGTGATATTTTAAAAATTACCATCTTTAGACCTCCGGTATAAAGAAAATATCGGAACCAGAGCGCTGGGAATCTCGTATGAACCGATATCCTTCTTCGTTTTCAACGTCCTCGAATCGCTTTCTGATCGCTCCAAGTGCTTACTTTTCTACCCTTTCTTCGCCTTCCTTGTTCCCAGAATTCCCTTCTTCGGGTTATTAGATTGTTTCTTTTATCGCCGGAATTCTTCCTCGCCCGAGGAAAATGGTTTCTCTCGTTACTAGAATTCTCCCTAACATTCCTCTCGCGATAGGATTACTTACCCGAATGTGGAAATTTTTCTGAGTTCAATTTCATCAAGTCGTGTAACCGAGAATAGTATTACCAAACAGAGGAAGAAGAATCCTTTGGCTGATGCATTATTTTCCATGATCGAAGACGATCACTGGCTAGAGAAGTAGCTGGAACTAGAAACGAACCCTCGTTGGATATTAGATAGAAACGATTTTCGAGAAACCATACTCGCGATCATGGGACTCGTCGAGACGGTCGATCGACGAAATGATAATCGGTATCACGATTTTCAAAAAACCACACTCGCGATCATGGAACTCATCACGAGGGTCGATTGGCCAAATGGTAATCGGTATCACGATTTTCGAGATACTATATTCGTGAGCATGGGACTCGTCGCGACGGTCGATCGACGAAATGGTAATCGGTACCACGATTTTAAGAAACCATACTCGCAATCATGGGACTCGTCGCAACGGTGGATCGGCCAAATGGTAATCGGTACCACGATTTTTGAGAAACTATACTCGCGATCATGAGTCTCGTCGCGAGGATTGATCAGTCAAATGGTAATCGGTATCACGATTTTCAAAAAACCACATTCGCGATCATGGAACTTGTCGTCGATTGACCAAATGGTATTCGGTATCACGATTTTCAAGACACAACATTTGCGATCGTGAGATTCGTCGCGACGGTTTATCACGGTTTTGAGAAACCACTCTCACGATCACAGGAATCGTCTCGTCGTCGATCGACCAAATGGTAATCGGTACCACGATTTTCAGAAATCACACACGCGATCATGGGACTCGTCTCGTCGTCGATCGACGAAACGGTAATCGGTACCACGATTTTAAGAAACCACACTTGCAATCATGGAACTCGTCGTCGATCTACCGCTGCTACCTAACCAAATAGTAATCGGTATTACGATTTTCGAGAAACCACCTTCAAGATCATGGGACTCATCGAGATGATCGATTGGTCACATGGTAATCGGTATCACGATTTTTGAGAAACTATATTTGCGATCATGGAACCCGTCTCGTCGTCGATCGACGAAATGGTAATCGGTACTATGGTTTTCAAGGAACCACCCTTGCGATCATGGGATTCGACGTCGATCGGCCAAATAGTAATCGGTATCACGATTTTCATGACACCACACTCGCGATCATGAGACTCGTCTCGTTGTCGATCGACGAAATGGTAATCGGTACTACGATTTTCGAGATGCTATACTCGCGATCATGGGACTCATCGTGACGATCGATTGGCCAAATGGTAATCGGTATCACGATTTTCGAGAAACTATACTCGCGATTATGGGACTCGTCGATTGGCCAAATGGTAATCGGTATCACGATTTTCGAGAAACTATACTCGCGATTATGCGACTCGTCTCGTCGTTGATCGATGAAATAGTAACCGGTATCTCGATTTTCGAAACACCACACTCGCGATCATGAAACTCGTCGTCAATCGATCAAATGATAATCGGTATCAGGATTTTCAAGATACCACACTCGCGATCATGATACTCGTCGATCGACCAAATGGTAATCGGTACTACGATTTTCGAGATGCTATACTCGCGATCATGGGACTCACCGTGACGATCGATTGGCCAAATGGTAATCGGTATCACGATTTTTGAGAAACTATATTTGCGATCATGGGGCCCATCTCGTCGTCGATCGACGAAATGGTAATCGGTACTACGGTTTTCGAGAAACTATACTCGCGATTATGGGATCCGTCTCGTCGTTGATCGATGAAATAGTAACCGGTACCTCGATTTTCAAAACACCACACTCGCGATCATGAAACTCGTCGTCAATCGATCAAATGATAATCGGTATCACGATTTTCAAAAAACCACACTTGCAATCAATGCGACTCATCACGAGGTTTGATCGGCCAAATGGTAATCGATATCACGATTTTCAAGACACCACACTCGTGATCACGAGACTCGTCGATCGACCAAATGGTAATCGGTATCACAGGATACCTTTAGGGTACTTTTAAGATACCTTTAATGTACCTTGCTCTTCCTCTATACGAATCGAGTACTCGGTCGATCCTTGTTCCGAGGAATAGCGGTGACCGGTTGGCTCGGTGACCAGATTCATCCAGCAATTTGCCAGGAATGGCACTCGAACGGTAGCTCCGCGCTGCAGATGAAGCTTACGGTACCTTTAATAAGCCGCGGGAGTATGCGTACCATTCCTTATCGATAATGCGGCATAACGCGACGAGTGACTGGGCAGATGCTGGAGTAGCCAAAGGTCTGAAAGTTCAATTAGAAAGGCAGGAACTATAGGTCCGGGTAGATCGCGATGCTTCCACTCGGAAGCTGCTGTACCCTGCAGGTCCGTGGAAGTAATCGGGTGTGTTCATTTAACAACCGGCCAAGCTTATCCGAGCTCGCAATTAACAAGATGCATTCACGGTGGACGCCGGGGCCGAGTGGAAATGGTTGTTTCCCCGTAAATCCCCGTCCCGCGGAATTTCCTCCGGCAGGATGTAATAAAAGAAAGCGGCGAGTTTTCGGTAACCCCTGTAACCGCTAACTCCATCGGGTCAAAATAAAGAGACAGAGTAACGCTATAGTCGGTGGACCAGAGAAACAGAAAGAGAGAGAGAGAGAAGAGAAGAAGTAAAAAGACAACGAAACGAAACGAAAGGAAAGGAAAGGAAAGGAGGGAGAGAAAAAACTGAAACGGGCGGGCCATTGCCAAGATAGTTTGAAGCGGAACACGTGCCAAGGCTGAGGTTCCATCGATGTCACTGGGTCGGGTTTCTTCCGCGAGGAAATTCGCAGAAGGTATAAGAGAAAGACTAGAGGACGAGCTAACTGCGTTGACTTCCGTTGCGGAAAACGCGGCGCGGTTCCCTCGAGAAGTCGCCATAACGATTCGCCCTATGGCCTGTTAATGGTCCAAGTTAGCTGAATTTCCATCGTGCCCAGCGTCGCTGCAGATACGAATCTTCGAAGTCGTCGAAGAACTCTACGAGAAAGAGAAAGAGAGAGAGAGAGGGGGAGAGAGGCTGCGTTTGAAAGCGGGGATGAGCAAATCAACGATACGATTCTTCGGGGTTCCTTCCTGGGAGCCGTCTCTCCCTCCGTTGCGGTATCGTTGGCCAATTTTCTGTCTCGATTAATTGCAAAGATAATGCCAGGGGGAATATACACACGGATGGTCCTGGCGGCTCGCAAGATGGCCGCTGGTCCCGCGATCGAGCGTCCCCTCTATCTTCGGAGGGGGTGATGGTTAATCGAAAAACCTATGATAACGAAGAACGCGGGGTGGCGGCGAGAGTAACGGCGCGAAATTACGAGATGCATTAGCGTGACACGAAAGAGCAATTCTCGATAACAGTCAGCGGGCCAGGTCCACGCGAGGCCAACGTGTAATCGCATTATAAATTCACGGGGAAATAATATATCGCGATGGTGGGGCCGGGCCTATCGGGAGAGAGGTGTTGTTAGAGGCGAGGATAAAGGCGACGGTTAAAGCGAGGCAGAGGAAATCGGGCCGGTTGGATTTCTAGATTGCGGATCTCTCGCTGACGAGTTGCAGGGTTGTCTCGTTGGTTTCGGTGTCTAATGCACGGCCACTTCGGTCACGAGTATCCTCGTCCGCGGCTAAGTCGGTTGCATTTACTCGCTGGGAGCTTGGCAGAAGTCAGCCGAGTCACGCGATAGTCTTCGTCACGCGTTGACCATGTTTTATGAGTTACTCGATTCTTGGTTGCAACGAGGATCCTCGTAGGGAACGAGGATTACGCGCGGAGGAAACGCTACGCTGTTTCGTGAAGAACGTGAAGAAGAAAATATTTAAAAAGGACGCCATAGGCATTTGTGTCGTCTCCGTTCTGAAGACTCTAGGCGGATTACGGTTTTAGGAGTGGTACTGAGTGTTTAATTGCTTAAGGCGATCGCATTTATTGGTGAAATCTCGGAAGAAGTCAAATGAATCACGCGATAGTCTTCGTCACGAGTTGACCATGTTTTATGAGTTACTCGATTCTTGGTTGCAACGAGGATCCTCGTAGGGAACGAGGATTACGCGAGGAGGAAACGCTACGCTGTTTCGCAAAGAAGAAAATATTTAAGAAGCAGCGTCATAGACGTTTATGTCGCCACCGTTTGGAAGATTCTAGGCAGATTATGTTTGTAATAGTGGTACCAAGTGTTTGGTGGGTTAAATTGATCGCATTTATTGGTGAAATCTCGGAAGAAGTCAAGTGAATCACGCGATAGTCTTCGTCACGCGTTGACCATGTTTCATGAGTTACTCGATTCTTGGTTGCAACGAGGATTCTCGTAGGGAACGAGGATTACACGCGAAGGAAACACTTCGCTGTTTCGCGAAGAAGAAAATATTTAAATAGGAATGCTATAGGCGTTTGTGTCGCCTCTGTTTGGAAGATTCTAGGCAGATTATGTTTATAACAGTTGTACCGAGTGTTTGGTTGGTTAAGTCGATCGCATTTATCGGTGAGAGTTCGGAAGAAGTCGAGTGAATCACGCGTTGACCATGTTTTATGAATTAGTTGCTTCTTAGTTGCGCCGAGGATCCTCGTAGGAAGCGAAGATTACGCTTGAAGGAAACGCTTCTCTGTTTCGCGAAGAAGGAAATATTTAAAAAGGGACGCTATAGGCGTTTGTGTCACCTCCGTTTCGAAGATTCTAGGCAGATTACATTTTTAGGAGTGGTATCGAGTGTTTGGTTGGTTAAGTTGATCGCATTTATCGGTGAAAGCTCGGAAGAAGTCAAGCGAGTCACGCGATAGTCTTCGTTACGCGTTGACCATGTTTTATTAGTTATTGCTTTTTGGTTGTGCCGAGAATCCTCGTAGGAAACGCTTCACTGTTTCTTAAAGAACGCGAAGAAGAAAATATTTAAAAAAGAACGCTATAGGCGTTTGTGTCGCCTCCGTTTCGAAGATTTTAGGCAGATTATGTTTGTAACAGTGGTACCGAGTGTTTGGTTGGTTAAGTCGATCGCATTTATTGGTGAAAGCTTGGAAGAAGTCAGCCGAGTCACGCGATAGTCTTTGTCACGCGTTGACCATATGTTGCGAGTTAGTGGTACCGAGTATTTAATCATAAATCGTAAATTAATAAAGTTTAAATTACTCAAGTACGCGTTAGACATACCAATCTGACTCAGGCAAGCTACAGAGTTGGACACCTAGATATAAAATAGGAATTTAAGACAGTAGATAACGAAGATTTAATTTTACTTCTGTCCAGTAACAATCCTCTTCAATAAGAAACTTCAACGACCATACTACCGTGACTTCCATAATTACCATGATCTCCGCAATTTCTTTAATCCTCGCGAATATAGTGATCTTAAATCCTAGAAATAGCGTTTCCTTAACACTAGGTTTACGGGATCCGTCAATTTGACGGATGGGTTGCTCTAGTTATACAATATTAACAGATTTAATTAACTTATATTAAGTCTGATAATATTGTAATTGTGTTCACATTAAACTCGTCTCTTTTTGTTAAGAAAATACGTGATTCCCTTAACCTGTAAGTATAACAAATGTTTCTTGAATTAGATATATAGAAAACGTTCGTAAACCTAGTGTTAAGTTAGTCACCTCTATACATCTGCATAGATATTTACATGCATGCACGAGTGACTATAAAAAAATTTTAATTACTCAAACACGCTTTAGGTGTACCAATCTAACCTAGAGAAACTACAGAATTGGACACCTAGTTATAAAATAGAAATTTAAGGGAGTAGATGACAAAGATCCAATTTTACTTCTCTCCAATAAGAAACTTCAACGACCATAGATACCGTGACTTCCATAATTACCATGATCTCTACAATTTCTTTAATCCTGACAAACATGGTGATCTCGTGACAACGCGGCTGGTTACTTAAATCCTAGAAGTAGCGTTTCCCTAAGTTAGCCATTCCTATACACCTGCATATATGTTCACATGCATGCACAAGTGACTATAAGAAAATGACAGGTCGATACACGTCGGTCGATGAGGCGTGTCCACGCTTCAGGCCTCTGTTTACCTCGTTTCTACTCGACTCTGACAATTTCGAACGAATGCTTGCGTCGCGACGACACTCGCGAGTCTTCCGCTAACGCAGAAGAAAGGTATCACCCGTGTCTACACGTTCTTGGAATGCTTTATAGCGGTTTATTACGGAAGTTTGTAACGAGTTACGTGACGAGTCGTACGCGCCAAGTTCTTCGCGTTTTCGCTGGTTCCACGGTTTGGATCAAAAATTCACCGCGCACCCCGATGACTATAACGAGACGCCTCCTCCACGAGGTTTCGAGCAGTTAGCGTCGTCGATTCGTCAGCGATAGCTCTGTAAACCCAGGTTCTCACCTTCCATATTTAATCCCCGGTTCTCGCGTCCCCTTTGTCGCAGCGACGCTCACCCTTACTCGCGTTCGTCTGAAAAGATGGCAGTGGGACAGTCGTTAATTCCACCTGATACGAAACGTTGAAAAGAGACGCGTGGATTACTTATGGAATATTCACAGGGTGTCCCGTTTCAAGTTTCGATTCTTTTTTAAGTTAAATCGGTCATGAACGACCTCCGAAGATCGAAGTGATATAGATCAATGAATTCACCTTGAATCGTGGCACGTAAAAAAATTTATAACGCGTCACTTCGGGACATTTGTTAAAATTACGCGAACGTGATATTTGAGACGAGACACCTAGTATAATAAATAAATAAAAGTTTGAAAGTGTAACACTTACGAATAGGAGCATCTATAAATTTTACACCGATAGTAGTCTAACAAATATAGTAATATATTTACTATTTTAAATTATAATTATTATACCGTCTATCAAAGTGTTATAGATCACTGAATTTAGCACAAATTTATAAGGTTTTACCTCAGGACATTTGTTGAAATTACATAAACATGACACTTCAAACGATACACCTCGTATATATGTACATAAATAAACAAAAGTTTGAAGGTGTAACATTTACGAATAAGAGCATCTATAAATTTTACACCGATAGTAGTCTAACAAATATAGCAATATATTTACTATTCCAAATTATAATTGTTCCTTCATACCGCTTACCAAAGTGTTATAGATCAATGAATTCAGCAGAAATTTATAAGGTGTCACCATCGAGACGTTTGTTAAAATTACGCGAGTGTGACACTTCAAACGAGACACCTCATACATATGTACATAAATAAATATATTTTTTATATAGTTTATTACTATAAATTTTACACCGATCGTAGTTCAACAAATACATCAATATAATTACCATTCTAAATTATAATTATCTCTCATAAAATCGCAGTATTTCTTAATACTAGGTTTACAGACGTCTTTTGCATACCTATTTTTACGGACACCCGTCAGATTTACAGATAAAAAAAACCACCTATTTTGTTAAGAAAAAAGANCTAGCCGGGATACACGCTCGTGTGCGGGTCGCAGCGAAATTCGCGATAGCGTTTCAATTACGAGCCGCAGCGGAATGTCGCGGCGCGATTATAAATATTTCGCCGTGGAAAGAGCCGGCGACGATTCGTAACGATTTTCTGCGGCAACGGGAATGATTACGCGCGCTTCCGGTTATTACGATTCCGGGAACAAGTGCACAAGTACGCGACGCGTGCACGGATGTGTGCACAGCCGGTTGTGTGGACCTCGTAGGGCTCTGTACAGGTCGACTTGGCAGGGTATAAAAGGGGTTCGCTGAGTCGCCATCCTGTCTGGGTCATCGCGTGCTTTCTACAGCACCCTCTTCCGCCGCGGCCCTCCGCCATCGCTCTTTCTCTCTTCGTTGCGGCTTACACGTCGCGACATGGAAATAATACGGCGCATTATTATCGTATCGGATTAGATGCGGCTGATTCGACACCTCGCAGGATAGACCTTCTGCTGGATTTGCGATCCGGATCCTCCCGCTTCCGGTTCCTCGTTGTCACGGTTCTTTGATTTAATAAATCGCGCGTCGTAGGGTTAGTTTTAGAATTCTTTGTCACAGTGTTACAATTTTCTGGTCTCTGCGGTTATTTTAGAAGAAATCAGAGAACGAAAGATACTTAAAGTCTGTAGATATACAAATTTACGGCATACAGATAGCGAGTTGCAGTTAACATCTTAACACTCGGCACTATTTTTGATGAAATGTTCGATTATTCTTTTGTTAATTATTCAATCGGTGTAGATCTTCGTTTTGAAGCAGTTTAATCGCGTTTCCTATTACGCCTAATTTCTTTTTTTCAGAGTTTTTGTTAGCGTTATTTTCTTAGCGTTATTGCTTTAATTTTTTGATGGTTGATTATTATTTTGTTAATCATTCTGTTGGTGTGGATCTCCGCTTTGAAGCAGTTTAATTGCGTTTCCTATTGTGCCTAATTTCTTTTCTTCAGAGCTTTTCTAGCGTTATTTTCTTAGCGTTATTTCTTTAATTTTTCAATGGCCGCATATTTTTTTTGTTAATTATGTAGTCGTTGTAGATTCCGAAGCTTCGAAGCAGTTTAATCGCGTTTCCTATTGCGCCTAATTCTTTTTCTTCAGAGTTCTTAGTAGTGTTATTTTGTTAGTGTTATTTCTTTAATTTTTCGATGGCCGATTATTATTTTGTTAATCATTCAGTCGGTGTAGATTCCAAGGATTCGAAGCAGTTTAATCGCGTTTCCTATTGCGCCTAATTCTTTTTCTTCAGAGTTCTTAGTAGTGTTATTTTGTTAGTGTTATTTCTTTAATTTTTCGATGGCCGATTATTATTTTGTTAATCATTCAGTCGGTGTAGATTCCAAGGATTCGAAGCAGTTTAATCGCGTTTCCTATTGCGCCTAATTCTTTTTCTTCAGAGTTCTTAGTAGTGTTATTTTGTTAGTGTTATTTCTTTAATTTTTCGATGGCCGATTATNTATTTTTTATTATTCGTTTAATCGGTGTAGATCGGAGTTTCAAAGTAATTTAATTGCGTTTTATATTCCACCCAATTTCTTTTTCTTTTTTTTTGAGGGAAGGTCATTGTTACTCTTCGAATTTTTCGTAGTATAATTTCTTATTTCGATTTTCATTGCGTTTTTCTAATCCTTAATATTTTTCCAATTTCTCAGCGTTGTTAGAATTTTCTTACGAAGCAATATTGTCACGAAGCACTTCTTTCTCCATTGATTATTCTCGAAGCAAGTATGTTTGAGCCCGTAACGCGTCTATTAACGCTGGCCAAGGGTAGCTCTACGGACAGATCGATTAATACGCTTTAATAGTTGGGACGAGCAGGTTGAAATATTAAACCAGCCGACCCGATTTTCCCGGGAACACGTACGATTCGCGTGTTCGACTCGCGTCGCGACGCGGAGACGTCTCAAGAGCTGGTGAAAATTTTCGCAATCACGACCGTGGGTTCCAAATCGGTCGTGAGAGCAGGTTGGCTGCGAAACCGTGATAAAACATCGAAACTATGGCACAGGACGACGATCCTACTTACGTTTTAATCGATACACGGAACGGTATTACTCTCGTCTGTTCTAAACCTTCGATTTTCTTCGTTCTTTCCTCTTATCGCGTTTCCATGGATTCGTCGAAGGGCCGCGTTAACCAGGATTGAAACTGCGCGAGCGGTTACACGCGAGGAGAAAAATATGATCGGCTTGGATGTAATTCGAGCCTGAATTTACGAGGCGGAATGAAAAAAAAAGAGGAGATAAAAATCATGCACCGAGAGGAGCGGCGATTCCGCGTGCGAAATATTAAAATATTATACGCGTGGCAGCGTGTGACAGGTTCGCATATTTCCCGTAGGGTAGGCGAGTTCGTTTATCAATCTCATTTCGTAACAATTTATTCCCGGGGAATCGTGTCCTATTTCGTTGCGCGAGATCGGTTACAGGAGGGAATAACTCATGGTTGACAAATGGTCCTCGATTATCAGATTTATCGCGCTCGCGAAAAATATTACCCGAGGAATCAGGGTCAGGACGGAATTGCCGGGCGAAAGAATGACGGGGTGTGTAAATTACCGCCGGTCAACGGCGAGCAACTACTTTTCCCTTCTATGCTTAACGATCAACGGGGACGATCAACCTCTCCGTGCCGGGACAGGCAGAGAGAGAAAGGGGACCGAGAGGGAGAAAGGCAGGGTGACAGGGATGCAGATAGACGGAGAGGAGAGGAGAGGCAGGCGGAAAGACTGGATACGGGAAGACAAAGAGAGACAGGGGAATGGAGATACGGGATGACAAAGACA
This sequence comes from Euglossa dilemma, assembly GCA_002201625.1. NCBI lineage: Eukaryota > Metazoa > Arthropoda > Insecta > Hymenoptera > Apidae > Euglossa > Euglossa dilemma. The sequence goes on along the minus strand of NIJG01000132.1, from coordinate 148,838 downwards.
CAGAAAGACAGAGGGTTAGAGAGATAGAGAGACAAAGGGACAGGAGTACAGAGAGACAGAAATACGGGAAGGAAGATGAAAGATAGAGATACTGAGAGTCACTGATATGGAGAAAGAAGAAGACGAATGACAGGGAAACAGAGAATCGAAAAGGAAAATAAAAGATAGGGATAGTGAGAGACACTGATAGAGAAAAAGAAGAAGACGAGAGACACGGACAGACAGAGATTCGAAAGGATAGTGGGACAAGGAATCGGAGAATCAGAAAGATACACGGAAAGACAAAGACACAAAAAGACAGAGGATCGGAGAGATAGGGAGACAAAGGGACAGAAGTACAGAGAGACAGAGATACGGAAAGGAAGACGAAAGGCAGAGATACCGAGGGATTGATAGGAAGACAGGAGACGAAAGGCAGAGAAACATAGACACGGACAAATAGAGGTTTGAAAGGACAGTGGAACAAGGAATTGGAGAGTCAGAAAGATAAACGGAAAGCTAGAGACACGGGAAGATAAAGACACAAAAAGACAGAGGGTTAGAAAGATACCGAGATAAAGGGACAGGAGTACAAAGAGACAGAAATACGGAAAGGAAGATGAAAGATAGGGATACTGAGCGTCACTGATAGGGAAAAAAAAGATGATGAAAGACAGAGACACAGATATACGGAAAGGAAGACGAAACATAGGGATACCGAGAAACACTGATAGGGAGACAGAAGAAGACGAGAGACAGGGAAACATAGACACGGAAGGACAGAGATTTGAAAGGACACTGGGACAGAGATACAGAGAATCGGAAAGGAAAACAAAAGACAGGGATACCGATAGACACTGATAGGGAGACAGAAGAAGACGAAAGACAGGAGAACGTAGACAAGGAGACAGAGATTCGAAAGGACACTGGGACAGAGAAACAGAGAATTGGAAAGATACACGGAAACGACAAAGACACATAAAGATAGAGGGTCAGATAAATAGAGAATAGGAAAGATACATGGAAAGCTAGAGACACGGAAAGACAGAGATTCGAAAGCACAGTGGGTCGGAGAGGCAGAAAATCGGAAAAATACACGGAAAGCTAGAAACACGGGAAGACAGAAACACAGAAATTCAGAGGGTCGAAGAGATGGTGAGACAAAGGGACAGGGATACAAACAGACATAGATACAGAAAGGAACACGAAAGACTGGGATAACGAGAAACACTGATAAGGAGACAGAAGAAGACAAAAGACAGGGAAACTAAGGCACTAATAGACAGAGATTCGAAAGGACAGTAAGACAGAGAGACAGAGAATCGAAAAGATACACGGAAAGCTAGAAACACGGGAAGACAAAACCACAAAAAAAAGATGGTCGGAGAGATAGAGAAACAAAAGGACAGGGATGCAGAGAGACAGAGATACGGAAAGAAAGACAAAAGACAGTGACACAGAAAGACAGAGGGTCAGAGAAGTAGAGAGACAAGGAGACAGGAATACAGAAAGACAAAAATACGGAAAGGAAGACAAAAGACAGAGAAACAGAAAGACAGAGGGTCGGAGAGATAGAGAGGTAAGGGATAGGGATGCAGAGAGGCAGAGATACGAAAAGGAAGACGAAAGACAGGGATACCGAGAAACACTGATAAGGAGACAGAAGGAGATAAAAGACAGGGAAACTATGACACTGATAGACAGAGATTCGAAAGGACAGTGGAACAGAGAATTGGAGAATTGGAAAGATACACGGAAAGCTGAAAACATGGGGAGACGAAAACACAAAAAGACAGATGGTCAGAGAGATAGAGAGACAAAAGAACTGGGACACAGAAAGACAGAAATACGGAAAGGAAGTCAAAAACAGGGATACCGAGAGACTGATAGGCAGACAGGAGACGAAAGACATGGAAACAGAGATACGGAAAGACAGACATTCAAAAGGACAGTGAGACAGCGAGACAGAGAATCAAAAAGATACACGGAAAGCTAAAAATACGGGAAGACAAAGACACAAAAACACGGAGGATCGGAGAGACGGAGAGACAAAAGGGCAGGGATTCAGAGAGACAGAGATACGGAAAGAAAGACAAAACACAGAGACACAGAAAGACAGAGGGTCAGAGAGACAAAAGGACAAGGACACAGAAAGACAGAGATACGGAAAGGAAGACAAAAGACAGAGATACCAAGAAAATGATAGGCAGACAGGAGACGAAAGACATGAAAACAGAGCTACGGAAAGACAGACATTCAAAAGGACATTGATGCAGACACATAGAATCGAAAAGATACACGGAAAGCCAGAAATTCGAAAGGACACAGAGAATCGTAAAGACACACGGAAATACAGAGATTCGAAAGCCCAGAGAAACAGAAAATCGGAAAGACACACGGAAAGCTACAAACACGGGTAAAGACGGACACGCGAAAAGCGAGAAAGACGCAAAGCGAAAGAGGAGAATAGATGGAGGAGAGCGAGAGGTCTGAAACGAATTTCTCCGATAATTGAAAACACAGCTGGGTAGGATGATTCGGTGCGGGAGAGAATGGAAGCGGGGGTTGGCGAGCCCAAAAGTTCACGGGTCATCGGGAGCGATCCGTCGTGTAACAGGGCGGAAGTTCAAAGTTCACTGTGCCGACGAAGTTGTCGGACACGGCGCAGGATGTGCCTCGAATTTTAGAGTATCGTTGAGTGCGGATACTTTCGCAAATGTGTCCAGGCCAGCCCCCGAACGGGGGTGCAACGGAGGAAGAACCGTGAAGCAAGGGCTGCTGGTAGAAAGACGAAGCGAGAGGGCGAATCTCGATCGCGTTTTACGATCCATATCGATACGCTCCGCGGGTCCCGGCACTGCAGACCGTACGTCTGTCGGGTGAATTGAATAATAAAACTTGGCGAATATTTAGTTCCGTTACATTATCTTCGAATCGAACCAACCCTCTCACCTTTCGCGGACCGCCCGATAAATTCCGGCTAACTCGTTCCAACATCGTTAAACTTAACGCGCTCGAGATCGGGATCGTGCACCTCTCTTTCTCTCTCTCGTTCTCTCTCGAATTCTTTAATCGAACGACGGCAACGCGCTGATCGTGTGTCGCTTTCAACTTTTCACCCGAGCTTTCCCACTCGCGATTAACGCTTCAAATTCACTCGGTTAGGTTATTCCGCTTTTACAATTTCTCGGGAAATTTATTCTTATTTTTACTTCGGATCGTAACGTAATTGTTTATAGTTTTTTGGCTTCCAAGTCTTCGTTTGCGTAAAATATGTGTGAGAGTCCTTTTCTTTGATGATTGGAGTTTTTTGGCTTCCAAATATCATTATGATTTTCTTCGTTTGCGTAAAATATGTGTGAGAGTTTTCTTCTATGATGATTGGAGTTTTTTGGCTTCCAAGTATCATTATGATTATCTTCGTTTGCGTAAAATATGTGCGAGAGTTTTCTTCTATGATGATTGGAGTCCTTTGGTAGCTAAGTATTCTTAGTGCTGCTGTTGTGATGTAAGGGATGAAAGGAAAAGAGAAAGAAGGGATGCGTTTCGTCCTGGCACAGGGATATTATTGGAAGGACCAGGTGTGGTATATATTGCGAAAAAATTCTTGAATCTCCTTTAGCTTGGAATCCATCTATCAATGAGGGTGAGAAGAGCCGTTATACATATGTAACTAGTCGTTATATTAAGTGATCCCATAAATTCTTATTCGGCGCTATTTATATTTTTCTTCGCATTTTATAAACTATATCGATGAGTAACGTGTTTGTCAATTAAATAGGAAGAAGTTGTAGAACAAAAGGGCGACTACATTTTTTCTTAATATTTCAAGGTTTATTCGATGTATAATTTTAAATAGTAACAGTGAAAACTGCCACGAAGTTATAGGATGACTTAATATTTAAAGCAGAACGAACTAATCGTTGATAATTGAATAGGCGATACAAAATATTTCAGAAATCTATCCCTCGTTTGCTAATTTTCTATTTTCTACATCCCATTTTCTATTTAAAATGAAACANTATTCGATGTATAATTTTAAATAGTAACAGTGAAAACTGCCACGAAGTTATAGGATGACTTAATATTTAAAGCAGAACAAACTAATCGTTGATAATTGAATGTACGATAAGAAATATTTCAGAAATCTATTCCACGTTTGTTAATTTTCTATTTTCTACATCCCCTTTTCTATTTAAAACGGAACAAAGTAATCGTTGATAATTGAATGTGCGATAAGAAATATTTCCGAGATCTATCCCTCGTTTGTTAATTTTCTATTTTCTACATCCCCTTTTCCATTTAAAACGGAACAAAGTAATCGTTGATAATTGAATGCGCGATAAGAAATATATCCGAGATCTATCCCTCGTTTATTAATTTTCTATTTTCATCCCATAAGTTCGTTCCTACCCTATTACAATTTTCGTCGCATTTTATAAACTATATGGATGATTAACTTAGTCTTTGTCTACGAAATAAGTAGAAGTCGTAGAACAAAAGGACGACTATATTTTTTCTGAATATTTAAAGGTTTATTCGACATATTATTGTATATAATTTTAAATAGTAAAAGTAAAAACCGTTACGAACTTATGGGATGACTTAATAGATGCAATTTCCCTTCCAGCGATTGTCAAAAATATATATATTTGGTCTTAAAAATTTTTCGGCAATCGATGAAAACGCGGCGTGCTCGATCTCGCGTGCGATCCTGGTGGAAACTTCCGTTTTCCGCAGCTCCTCCTCTTCTCCGTCGTTTCCGGCAGCGTGTTTACACGCAGGACACCGCGGTGCACCCTTTTATTATTCAATTATCCTTTATTATCGGCGTTATCCGCGGCCGTGTATCCCGTTGCGTGCCAAGAATTTATATCGTCTGAGAACGATTACGTAGTCTGTATACAAAATTCTGGATTCCGGCAGCTTTGGCCGCGTTTGCACCGCGTGTTTAGACTGCGAATGTGTGCGCCCGCCAGCTCTAGTCCTGAATGCGAACCTTAATCTCACTGTGGGCGGTCGACGGTGCTTTAGTTACATCAAAGTGGCAGTAAGCCACGGAAAATTACAGCTATGGGGTTTCAAAGCCGAAACTGCTTCTATATTACTCCCAAGGATTCGCTCGGCTCGTAAACTTTTGCGACAAGTCTCTCTAGCGCGCTCTTTCTCTCCCTTTGCTCCCCTGTTTTCCCCGTTCTCCGTGATATTAGAAATCGGAGAATTATCGGTGATCAACCGTACCCGTATCCAGGATAGATCGTACGTGGTCAGATTGAACGAACGGAGAAAACGGAGAGGGTTCGATCAAGAAGCTTTTCGATCGATAAAACAGCGAATATTATAGGAAAATTTGAAATAAACACGGGACAAAGGACGTTAATTTATTCTGTGATTTGTTACAGAATTTATTCGTACCATTGATTTAGGTTATTACTGCTACTAATTTATATTATCAACATTTTTTAATTCTTTTCTGATTCCATACAGGATTATAGTTAGTTTGTCTCGATTATGGGACTGATTTGGGCTTTGCGACTCGAAGATCTTTTAGTTATGGGAAAGCAGTAGCTTGGAACTCTTCTGCTGCAAAGCTGATGACATTTTTAACATCAAGTTAGAAATAACTCTTTCGTTATACTATTTTAAAACATCAATTCGTTCCAAATTTCGGTCACTGACTTTGGGAGAGGAGACGTTAATTTATTCTCTGATTTAATTTATATTATCGAAACCTTTTTAACTCGTTTCTAATTCGGTATTGAGTTATAGCTAACTTGTCTCGATTCTGGGGCTGGTTAGTGCTTTATAACTCGAAGATCATTTAGTTATGGAAAAGCAGTAGCTTGAAACTCTTCTCCTACAAAACTGATGACATTTTTAACGTCAACTTAGAAATAATTCTTTCGTTATACTATTTTAAAACATCAGTTCGTCCCAAATTCCGGCTACTGACTTCGGAATAATAATTTTCCTATAAGCTACTAGTTATCTTGTCTCGATTATGGGGCTGATTATTGCTTTGCAACTCGAAGACTTCTTGGTTATAAGGAAGCAGTAGCTTGAAACGCTTCTGCTACAATGCTGATGACATTTTTAACAGTGACATAGAAATAATTCTTTCGTTACATTATTTCAAAACGTCAATTCGTCCCAAATTCTGGCCACTGACTTCGAAATAATAATTTTCCTATAAGCCACTATTTATCTTGCCTCGATTATGGAGCTGATTATTACTTTGCAACTCGAAGACTTCTTGGTTATAGGGAAGCAGTAGCTTGAAACTCTTATGCTATAATGCTGACGACATTTTTCACAGTGACATAGAAATAATTCTTTCGTTACATTATTTCAAAACATCAATTTATTCCAAATACCGGCCACTAACTTCGAAATAATAATTTTCCTATAAGCCACTATTTATCTTGCCTTGATTATGGAGCTGATTATTACTTTGCAACTCGAAGACTTCTTGGTTATAGGGAAGCAGTAACTCGAAACTCTTCTGCTACAAAGCTGATGAAATTTTTAACAGTGACTTAGAAATAATATTTTCATCCCAAATTCCAGTCACCGACTTCGAAATACCAATTTTCCTATAAGCCACGTATATTCCAAAAAAATTCGCATCCATTCTGATCCCTGAATTATCCCGCTACACACCGATAACAAAATCACTCGTTTAACGGAAAATACCAGAAAGAAAAACGAATTTTGTCCCGGGTGGAACGAGTACTGCGCAAGATACGGGGTCCGAGGGCGACCACGGCGATAATTATTCGCGAGAAGCGCGGGAACAATTTCCAATTAAAATGTCTGGCCGCGATGTCGAAAGTTCTCCAATTTAACGGGCTCGCCGGTAGAATATCATCGATGGGAAAGCAGCGGAAAATTTCGCACCCACGCGGCGCGTTTCGCGCGTGGTACGAGACTTGGGAATGGCGTCTAAATGCCCACGCGGGCTGCGTCGACGTCTCGAGCAGCCCACGCGTCGCCCACGCGTGGCACCGTTTACACCCTTTAGGTCCAATGGGGGTGGTCTCGTTACGGGGAAACGCTGCTCCACGGAATTTCAATCTCCGAAGGCCGCGTGGGCCGGCCGATTCTTTCGCGGACGTCACAGACATTGCGGAAACCCGTGCAACTCGGTTCTCTCGCAACCGATGGCGCCGTTTCAACCACCAGCGTATAATCTCTCGTGACCTTTTTACGGGGGTGGCGGCGCAGTTGCGATTTTTAGGCGTGACGTTGTTTCCCGAGGAGATCGAGTAGGCGGTACGATTGTTACCAGCTCTTCCTACGAGCTGGAACTCGCGAGGAGATTAATTCCACCGGTACACTGTCGTCATCCCGGCTTCCTCTTTCGCAGTGCCGATTAATTCACCGAATTACCGGCCTGGATCTCGGCTATTATCGCGAGTCTGCGTCGTTGGAACGACGTCTCGTTCCGAGCGACGCGTCCAGCCTCGCGATCGACGCTCCAGGTACTTACACCGGCATAACAGCGTCGGTTGACACTAAACCTACCACGGTCAAATGACCGGTATATAAAAACGTAGTAGAATCTTAAAGAAATGAAATAAAGGGAAATATTGAAAGATCGATTGTACGTACATTGGAAGGAATATCGCGAAGATAAGTGGCTTGTACTATAACGTTGAACGCGGAATTTCGAATGGCAGGTTTAAAAACGGTCATTCGAAATCATTTCGGTCAACGGAATTGAGAAAATGTAGAAGCTTTAAAGAAGTAGTATAATATTAGGTTGTTCGGAAAGTAATTTCGTTTTTTTCCAACAGAGGACCCAATTGTATTAGGTTGCTCGGAAAGTAATTTCGTTTTTTTCCAACAGAGGACCGAATTGTATTAGGCTCTTCGGAAAGTAATTTCGTTTTTTCCGAACAGAAGACCTAATTGTATTTTTTCACAGCCAGCTTCACACGTTAGCCGTATAAAAAAAAAACGAAATTACTTTCCAAACAACGCAATAAAAACACATATTCTAACGCTGAAACCCTGAAATTTTTCATTTAAATCGTGTTTTGCCAGCGAATCACGATGGAAATTTTTAGGAAAAAAGTTTTTAATTTTTGGGGGAAAGTTTACGATGGGAATCAAAAGTCATGCAAATATGCGATATTCACGTTGATTTCGTATCATTGCAGCGTATTTGCGCACTAAGACCGAAGAAACTATGAAAATCGTTACTTTGACACAGAATTTCTGTCAAAATATGTTGCTTGCAGTGGTTTGCATCAAATATGCACTCATTGTATTAGGTTGTTCGGAAAGTAATTTCGTTTTTTACGAACAGAGGACTTAATTGAATTTTTTAACAACCAACTTCACACTTCAGCCGCATATAAAAAAGAACGAAATTACTTTTCGAACAATTCAATAGGATAACGAAATAGAATAAGAATTCTTTTAAAAAATAGAAGAGAGACATTGAATAAACGACTGTACGTATATTGGAAAAAGAATCGCGAAGACGAATGATTAAGATGGTAACGTTGAACGCAGTATTTTTAACAAAATTTTGGAAATCAGTGTTTTAGATCGTGGTAGATTTAGTGGTAAATTACTACGCGAATTTTAATTTCTAATATTCTTACTTACTTTCCTCGAAACGAATCTGTCGTTATCGATCTTCGAAAGCCGTGAATTTTTCTTAGGAAACACAATTTTTGACTAAAATAAAGTATTACACATGTAAAAAGTAAATACCTTCTTGTTTTCGAAATTAGACGAGAGTATCTCGAGTTTACTAATATTTCTAACCAATATTAACCCTTTAACTACATCTTTTCTTTGACATTCTGACAAATTTCGGAATAAAATGTTTCGTTTCCAAGCTTGCACGTAATTGTTACGTATTTAAACCAAATTAAATAACATTTTTCAGCCGCATCGAATTCCATTTTCTTCTTATATCAAGGAGTCAAGAAAAACGTTAACACTTTGATAAAATTTATCGAAACAGGCATATTAGGAGAAGCAGGTTTATTATTTTAAATTATAATATTCAGGTTTCGTTTATCGCGAGGTAAGACTACTGTTCGCTGGTGATCGAAGCGGTATTACTACTTAAAATGTTGGCGATCGACGCCCGTTGGCGGATTCCGCGTCGACGTGGTTGACGCAGGGACGTAACACGTGGAAAAACGGCCTCGTATATCGACGGAATAATAAGAGGCGCGGTTGAAGTAGCGGGAGAGGAGAGGAGAGAAGCCCCGGGGATGAGTCGCATTGGCAAACTATCAGCGATAAAAAGCTCGCGAGCAGATATTTGGCATGCCTGGGCTTTCGTTCTGATTCACCCTCGAGGCTGTTTCAACTCGGCCGCCGTTTTCTTGCCCGACCAAATTTAGCACCCTTTTCAGCTTCCTTACCGTTTCACCCCCTCCTACCCCCTTCAACCACCCCCGTTTGCTTCGGATCTCCGGCAATCTCCACGCACGATGGTCCATCGATCCCCGGCTCGTTTCTTCCGCCGCGGAAACTATCGTGGAGATAAAAGTTGCGAAAGTTCCGCCCGAGATTCATCGCGAGTTTTCACTTGTTTCGACCATCCACCTTTCTTCCACTCGCCTATACGAGAGCACCCTTTGCAGCTGCATTTTTTATACCGGTCCAAGCCCCCTTGGGGTTCGCCCGGTTCCACCGTACTTCTCCGCAAGTTTCATAGTTAAACGGCTTTCCATCTTCGGTTCACGAATGCTTACCGATAATAAGATAGCCGAGGGAATTTATTTCTTTAGGCCGCGATATGGCTCGTTCCGGATAATAAAGAATTTCCAATTCGACTGATTTTATACGATTTATTTCATCGATTGGTTGTGTTGCTTCTCGAAATCGGAGGAATAAATAACGAATAATGGAGCTTTCCATGGTATTACAGTGTTTAGAAATTGTTTATTAGGAATATTTAGGTTAATTTAAAATTANAGTGTTTAGAAATTGTTTATTAGGAATATTTAAGTTAATTTAAAATTACCTTTTAAAGGATCTAACGACCTGAGGAATGATTTTATAAAATAGTAATTAATTATAGTAATAATTCATTTTATCCGGTAATTTTTCAATTGCAAGTGAGTTCAAACTAATTCGATAATCTGGAAATCGAGACTTTAGATTATAGTATTACACAGATATACGTAGCATTGATGAACAGTATAGTATTATTATAGTTTAACTCTTTGCAATCGAATGACGACTCTTAGTTGCTGTTTATTTCGATACGAGACAATGACTAGATTAGAAGTACAGGTAATCCTGCTATAACACGGTAGATAGGTTCCTAGAAAATATCGTATTGTGTGAAACCGTGTTGTATGAGACCCAGAGCCTATACAAAAAGGGGGAATGCGTTCCGAAAACTTATTAAAAACAAATTTTTATTTTTAATTCTACGTAGAAATCTAAAAATGTACAATACTAAACGAAAAAAGACAAAATATTATTTTAATTCAACGCAATTTTAATTTAATAAATTCCTTCGTGCTGATATTAGTGACGCACGTACTTACATCACGTAGCTGCTTCATTTTCGACACAAAATAAGACGAGTTCTATCGCATCGTTTGGGTTTTTCGACTGTATTTTTTCAAAAATTTCTGGAACTCAAACGGTTAAGACGACAAGCTTCGTCGCGATTGATGATGTACAGTGTTGTATAAAGGTTTTTCCAATTTTCTTAGCGAAACCGTGTTATAGGATGTCGTGTTGTAGGAGAGTTCTGGCATTTTGTGAATCGTGTTATAGCGAAACCGTGTTGTAGGGGAGCTACCTATACATTGAAACGAGGCACGCGTGATTTTCTTTTTTTCTCTCAGCAAAAAGGTTGTCACGAGCTTAGAAAAATATACAAAAAGCTTCGAATTGTTATATCTCTATTTNCCTTATTACATTTACCACATCTTCTCGAAACATTCCACTTTAACCTGCACATTTCAGTCGTCGAAGGTTCGAATACTTTCGCGTATGTGTGTACCGCTTACCACGCGCGTTCTCTTCAGCGACAAACCAACTCTCGGACTGAAACCTTTTAATGAGGACGGCTTGATAGATGTGCATATGTGGTAGGCAGTTAGAGAACCATCGAGACAGTGGACGTTGCTGGTTTGAGTTGAAAATTGCGACAACGACGAATGAATTACGAAACGCCGGGCCGGAAGAAATCGCAACGCCGCGGCCGGAAGAAACCGGCATTTTTGCACTTCCTCCATTTATTTCTCGTTTCGCCAACTCGGTTTCAATCTCGGGCTGGCCGACGTGCATCTTGCGCTTAAATATCGAAATCTAAATCTCTCTGGGCGACGTTAGACCAGGGATTCTCAGTCTTTCCACGCTTATGGCTCTCCGCTGGGCATTCCTACCCCTTTTCTCCCCTTTTTCTCACTTTCTTCAGAATTCGAACTTGAAAATGATAGATTTACATGCATATGTAAATCTATTGCGTTATATTTTTATTTATTTATTTATACAGAGAGTTTAACGCGTTTAGAAGATAAATTTGAGTATAGATTTTATAACCGTTGTGAATGGATTTGTGTATTTTTTATTTATTTATTTATTTTTGTTTTGTGAGAGAGAAATGAAAGGAAGATTAGGTGTATAGGAATTTGGAATTATTTAATTTTTAGCAAGGTAATTATTAACGACAAATCGTTCCGTTATCAATTTATCATTATTTTATTAGGTTTTTGATATGAATATTCTTTCAATTTTATGCAGTTTCATAGAAAAGTTTAATTAGGACGAAGAGTGACCAAGAGAGCCATGCCGACTTCTTATTTATCGAGCAGGAAGGGTATCATTGAGAAATGCTTTTAGATTTCTGGTATTTTAAGGAGGTACTTCGCATTTCTAGTGGTATTTTCTATATATTAGGGTAGGTAATTTCCTTGATAGGTAAATACGGTTGGAAAGGCTACAGCGATAGTCTCTTAATTAATTAGTATTGCTTTTTATACCTCAAAAGTGTATATGAATCGACTTACAGCGTATATAACATTTTTTTCCAAATTGTCTCTCGAACGTATTGACAAAGTTTTTTCATTTTTACCTGAATCTTCCTATTTGTTTTACATATACACCATTTTTTGTTTTTCATTTTCAATAAGTTTATTCTTCCTTATCTACTGCTTCTTTTTGGACAAACTCGATGATATCTATTCCTTTATTATTTTCTTCTGGAATAAAATAATTCGTTTTTACTTTGAACATTTAATACTCCGTTTCATTTTCACATCGTAGTTTTTTATTCGTGAAAAGTTGCAACAATTTAAAATAGTTTTGAACTATTGTGTTAGGCCAAAACTCTTTTGTCAGTAACGTACTCTATACTTAAAGAAAGGTCTCACCA
>NIJG01000132.1:123634-133882 GCA_002201625.1 Euglossa dilemma | reverse complement strand
AAAAATTTGGTTTAAGTTATGGTTTAGGTTAGGTTCCACATGCGAATTTTTTCTCTCTCTCTCATTCGATGCGAAAAATTTGATAAAAATTTAGTTAGAGTTAGGTTCCACTTGCGGAATTCCTTCTACCTCTTTCTCGCGGTCCGAAAAATATGGTAAAAATTTGATTTGAATTATGGTTTGTATTAGACTCCACTCGCGAATTTCTTTCTCTCTCTCGGTCCGAAAAATTTGGTAAAAATTTGCTTTAGGTTCCTATATCATCACCGATCTACACCGACGAATCTACGCAAAACAAGCCTCATTCACTCGCGAATATTCTTCCATCTCTCTCGCGTGGTGCGAAAAATTTGGTAAGAATTTGGTTTTGCGTAAGTTTGGGTTAGGTTTCACTTGCGAATTTCTCTCTCTCTCTTTCGGTCCGAAAAATTTGATAAATATTTGGTTTGACTTCCTATATGACCACCAATTAACACCGACGAATCTACGCGAAACAAGCCTCATCCACTCGCGAATATTCTTCCATCCCTCTTGCGTGGTGCGAAAAATTTGGTAAGAATTTGGTTTTGCGTAAGTTTGGGTTAGGTTTCACTTGCGAATTTCTCTTTCTCTCTTTCTGTCCGAAAAATTTGGTAAATATTTGGTTTGACTTCCTATATGACCACCAATTAACACCGACGAATCTACGCAAAACAAGCCTCATCCACTCGCGAATTTTCTTCTACCTCTCTCGCGTGGTGCGAAAAATTCGGTAAAAATTTGGTCCACGCGGAAGATATTCGGACCAGTCGCGTTTATCCGTGGCGAAAGGGAAAAATCCTCGGCGGGCTGCCCTTAATCCGCGAGATGTTTATAGGCTGCCTACAGGGTGGTCGCTCGCGGAGTGGCTTCTTTGATAGTTCGGGTGAACGGAGTGCAGAGGAGAGAAAGAGGAGCGCAGTAAAGGCGTGTTATGGAGACGCGTCCGACATAAATCACCGTAGATTAACAATAAAAAAATATATTACCCCGTGCGGAATGACTTACCTCCGGCCGGGGCGACAGCCACCTACAGCCCTTTTATACCGTGTGTTTGAAATAATAAACAGCCCGGTGGTGTGCGTGCAGCAGCGTGGAGATGGTGTTGGTTCCACGCGGAGGGCCGGCGAGCACGTACGGCCCATAAAGGGGGCCGTAACAAGGGCCGTGAACCTTATAGAATCTCTCACGGCAACTACAAATTCTCGAGTGTTCAACGAACCGCTAGACCAATGACTCAACCTTCCCTCCAAATCGATCCTGCCATTCTTCGTCGACGCCTCTTGGTTTATTACCCCCCGATCCTCTTCGTCGCCGTACCACCTGTAACGCTTCCTATCCGATCCTTTCCGCGAGGAATTATCGTAAACCAGGGGACCAGAGGACGATACACCGGATGGAACGACGGTGTTCGTCGGTTAACGAACGAGATTCGCTAAAATGACGATCGGTTTTAACTAGCGACAGCTCGGAGATGTATAGGGGATGGACGTGGTGCGTGTCACTTCTAGGTAGTCTTGTAAAAGGAAGATCTCGAGGTACAAAGGTATGTTTTCGGTGTTTTGGGAATGGGAGTCCCATAATATGGGTTCAGAGAATTGAGATAATTAGGGGATTTGTTTGAATTTTGAGTATTCTGAGTTTCTTTGATTGGTAGATGTAGCTAGGAAGTGTTTTAACACTGGAACTACCAAAGGGGTGAAAATGACTTTTTTGGATAGTTCATTTTTACAATTTCTGAGGACATACAAACTGCTTTCGACAAAATTTTTACGTACCATGATTCAAATCGAAACACAATTGTCCGACGATGATGACGATCGGTTTTAACTCGGGATAACTTGAAGATGTGTAGGGGATGGACTTGGTACGTGTCACTTATAGGTAATCTTGTAAAAGGAAGATCTCAAGGTACAGAGGTATGTTTTCGGTGTTTTGGGAATGTGAATTGCGAAATAAGGGTTCAGAGAATTGAGATAATTAAAGGATTTGGTAGAATTCTGAGGATTCTGGGTTTCTACGAATGGTAGATGTAGGTAACAAGTGGTTTAATATTAGAATTACCAAAGAGCTGAAAATGACTTTTTTCGGATAGTTTACTTTTACAATTTCTGAGAAGGTACATACAGCTTTTGATAAAATTTTTGCCTACCGTGATTCAAATCGAAACACAATTGTTCCATGAAGATGACGATGAGTTTTAATTAGAGACAGCTCGGAGATGCATAGAGGATGGACGTGGTACGTGTCACTTATAGGTAATCTTGTAAAAGGAAGATCTCGAGGTGCAGAGGTATGTTTTCGGTGTTTTGGGAATGTGAATTGCGAAATAAGGGTTCAGAGAATTGAGATAATTAAAGGATTTGGTAGACTTTTGAGGATTCTAGGTTTCTACGATTGGTAGATGTAGGTAACAAGTGGTTTAACATTAGAATTACCAAAGAGGTGAAAATGACTTTTTTCGGATAGTTTACTTTTACAATTTTTTTGATAAAATTTTTGCCTACCGTGATTCAGATAGAAACACAATTGTTCAGCTAAGATGACGATCGGTGTTAACTCGAGATAACTTGAAGATGCATAGGGGATGAATGTGATGCGTGTCACTTACAGGTAATCTTGTAAAAGGAAGATCTGAAGGTACAGAGGTGTTTTCGGTATTTTGGGAATAAGAGTCCCAAAATAAGGGTTCAGAGAATTGAGATAATTAGAGGATTTGGCAGAATTTCGAGAATTCTGAGTTTCCTTGATTGGTAAATGTAAGTAGGAAGTGGTTTAACACTAGAAGTACCAAAGGGGTAAAAATGACTCTTTTCGGGTAGTTTATTTTAAAAATTTCTGAGAACATACAAATTGCTTTCGACAAAATTTTTGCCTACCGTGATTCGGATCGAAACACAATTAATTAATTTATCTTATTTTATAATATTTAATTTATTTTATTTATAATTAGCTGTTCATTTTCCTCGTACAGCTACAATTATCTTCATTCGTGGAAAATATATTTAGATACTCATTATAGGTCCGTATTTCTAGTGTTAAATATCGGTCTAACGTAGAAAATTTATTTCTAAGTGCATCCCAAGCATGATTCCGATATTCTCTTGATCGGGGGATTGGACGAGACCCGATTTTCAAGAAGCAATTTGGATACTCCACTCGCGTTCTCCTATTTTCTTCGAAATTTCGAACATTTGCCTAGGAGAGAAGCCAAAAGCAGTATCCTCCGATTTATCCTGAGTTACCGACAGATCACTTGGTACTCGCATCTCCACAAAAATTGGAAAATCCGGATACTTTGTTATCCTTGAGAAAATAGGAACGCGGAAGATAAAGTTTAATCGTATTTATCCCAGCAACAACTGAAATTAATCCTTTGCGAACGAGAAACGAAGCTAACGATACATTCGGTGTATACTAAACGATTAAAAGTAACAAATCTAAGCACATTCTCCGAATTAAAAAATATTTACAACATTGATAAGAACGCTAAAATTATTTTTCTCTGTATTCCGTACAGCTTTCATTTCGAAAAATTAAAACTTCTATGTATTGGGTTGTTCGGAAAGTAATTTCGTTTATTCCCAATAGAAAAATTTGTCGAATTCCACCGTTCATGATCACGTAAAACGTCTTGGCTTAAAAATCATGTTTCATTTTCATCAAAAGAACGAAATGACTTTCCGAACAACTCAATATATTTCGATATTCGTCCCAAAAAGGTTAAATATCAAACGGGTAAACAAAATAACTCCTTAGCCACGTGTCTCGCCTTTGCACTCTCAGTCGCCATCAAATTTTGAAGATCCACGTTAATTGATATGTCAAATTTAAGATAATATAACAATATCCGAGATAACGAAATTAAACAATTTTACGTGTTTATTAGTTTATGATTCTTTATTTACCATTGAAGAAAGAACGTCAGTTTTATAGAAGAACATCTGCGAATTTCTGCTCTTCTTAGCGAAAAAATCGTTGAGTGCAAAGGGTTAATTTATTTTCTCCGGAAGATTGGCAATATCCAGCTGGAGGATCGTGATCCTGCAGTCCCTTTCGCGTTAGCTGGGATAAGAATTCGTAAATCCTGGGCTGCAGCATAGCGATCGAGGTAGTCGGAAGGCTAACTGACCGATTCGTGGCACGTGTGCGGGCCCCATACCGTAGGCGACGGGATAAGGGAATCACTCATGTTTATTAAAGCAGCGGACGAGCGGCCGGGCTCGATACAAGCCGTTTCTTTTCACGGGATCAAGAATTTATGCGACCGAAGGGATCCCGGTCGATTCTAGAGACCAAGGACACTTCTCCTGTTCGCGCGCGTACAAAAGCGGCTCCGGATAACGACGAGTAACGGGAACAACGAGCATTAGTCGCTTCGACAGACTCTCACGGGAATACACCCGGTAAAAAAGAGAGAAATTTCGTCCTCGGGGATATCCTGTCGAGACTTCCGCGAAGACGCGTGATTACCGCGGAGGATTCGTTCGCGGGAATCATTCAAATTCCAATTCGCTTTTCCGCGAACCATAACGCACCTGTCGCAACCCCCGTAACGATTTCCGCGTGAGCCTCGCAATTCGAAGCTTCCTCGAAAGCGGCGCGTGCATTAGAAGCCGAGCCACGAGCACGCGGATCCAGCCGGCGATACGCCTCTGCCGGGGTCCAATTACCCGCGCGAAACAAGCCAGGGGACCGGGATTTCCTTTCACGGAACGTTCCTCCGACTCGTTCGGCGGCCAGGATCGCCGGAACGAGCGGTTCGTTAGAATCGATTAGAGGCAACAGTCTTACGTGGCCAGACTGCTGCCCGAGTCTTTGAAAAATCATTCCTCGGGTATTCCGTTTGGTCGAAGGAATTCTGCTTTCGTTTTTATATGCGTCTCTGTTTTGGCGTTTGCAGTTTCGAGGGTGAGGAGGGTAGGATCGAGGAGCTAGGAGTTATTTGGAAGATATGCAGGTCTGCATTTGCGGATAACGCGAATTATTTTTGGGATGATAGGGGTGGATAACTGGGATATGTCGATGCGTGATTAGGATAAGGTTTAGATACTTTTTAACTTCATTTTGTTTCTTTGTCTGTGATATCGTGGTAGATTGCTGGTAAGGAAGTTGGACAAAATGAGTTACGCGTCTGTATTCGCGAATAATGCGAATTATTTTCAGATGTTGAGGATAGATAACTGGTACGTGTCGATGCGTGATTAGGATAAGTTTAAACACGTTTAACTTCATTTTATGTCTTTGTCGGTGATATTGTGCGAGATTCGTGGTAAGGAAGTCGGATCAAACGAGATACGCGTCTGCATTCACGGATAATGCGAATTATTTTAGTGGTGTCGAGAATGGATAACCCGGATATGTCGATGCGCGATTAGGACAAGTTTTAGATACTTTTTAACTTCATTTTATGTCTTTGTCGGTGATATTGTGCGAAATTCGTGGTAAGGAAGTCGGGTCAAAGGAGATACGCGTCTGTATTCGTGGAAAACAGGAATTATTTTCAGGATGTCGAAGATGGATAGTTGAGATATATCGGTACATGATTAGGACAAATTTTAGATACTTTTTAATTTCATTTTGCTCTTTTATTCACTATATCGTAACAAGATTGGTGATAAGAAAGTCAAATAAAATGAATTACATGTCTGTATTCGCGGATAATGCGAATTATTTTCGGGATGTCGAGAATCGATAGCTGAGATATATTAATACGTGATCAGAATAAATTTTAGTCACGTTTAACTTCATTTTATTTCTTTGTCTATGATATCGTGCGAGATTGGTGATAAGGAAGACGGGCATAGGAGATACGCATCTGTATTCGCGATTAATACGAATTAATTTCATTATTCAAGTTGAACATGTGTGTTGGGATCCGAACAAATTTCAGACACTGTAATAGGTTTACGTAGAGTATTTCAAATTTCAACTATACGTACTGACCTTTCTTCGTTTAACGAGACAAATATGTTCATCGTTTTCGAATTTTACTAATTATACAGTCATCTACGTGGTATTTTCATTTGCCTCGTTTCATAAGAATATTAAGCAAGACTCGTAGCAGGACGTCGGTCCTGCCACGAGACTCATGGCAGGAAGTCGGTCTAAACAGGAGTCTCAACGAAACGTAAATAAGGCAGGTCAGGCTTATGGTTAATTTTCATCGATGTCTCTGCCTCAGTTGTGTTATTTTCCGAGGCGTTCAGACGTGGCTCGGGTATGACCGTTCGGCTTTGTTGTTAATCGAGGCACGCGGCGTTCGAACGTAGCTTCTAAGGCAAGTATAGGCGTCGAGATTTTAATTTTATTTATATCATAGTACTCCAATTCGTGATACAATGGTCTGCATGCCATTCACCTTGTATTCCCTTGTTTATGTTTGCTGTTGATCGAATCACGCGGTAGCCTAATGTAGCTGGTAAGGCGTAGTAAGTATAGGTGTCAAGATTTTACTTTTATTTACATCATAGTACTCCAATTCTTGATACTATGCTCTACATACCATTGACTTTGTATTTTCTTGTTTATTTTTACTGTTCATTGAGGCATCCGAACGTACCTTGTTACGCGTAGTAAGCATAAGCGTTAAGATTTTACTTTTATTTACATCATAGTACTCCAATTCGTGATACTATAATCTACATGCCATTGACTTTGTATTCCCTTGTTTATTTTTAGTATTGATCGAGACACGTGGCATCCGAACATAGCTTCTAAGGCAAATATAGACGTCAAGATTTTACTTTTATTTACATCATAGTATTACAATTCGTGATACAATGATCTACATGCCATTGACTTTGTATTCCCTCGTTTACTTTTACTGTTGATCGAGACACGTGGCATGTGAACGTAGCTTCTAAGGCAAGTATAAGTGTCAAGATATTACTTTTATTTACATCATAGTACTCCAATTCATGATACAATGATCTACGTCCCATTCACTTTGTATTCCCTTGTTTATTATCTCCTCGACACGAGTTCCTATCAGCTTAAATTCGCTACTCAAACCGATCAGAACGCGTATTCTATTCGTTCTCATACACGAACAAGATCGTCGACACCGAGGACAAGAACGAGAAGGTTCTACCGTTGTCACCGATCCGCGAAAAATAGCGTCGTTGCGTTTGATTCGCGCGTCTTTCCCTTTGCTATATTCGCGGCAGGTCGGCAACGAGGCGTCGCGACGCGGCCGCGAGGAAAAAGGGTCGAGACCGGGACACGTAATACGGGCTAGCACGGTAATAGACTGGAACTTACGCGGAGTTTAAGGGCGTCGCTAGCGACGAAGCAATGTTGCGAAATGGGGCAGTTTTACAGCCAGTAAAACGTCGATTGGAATCCAGCCGATCGTTCCTCTCTCGGTCTCTCTCTCTCTCGGTCTCCCTCTCTACCGACCCTTCCGACCTCAACCCTTTTCGTCTTTCTCCCTTCTATAGCCGTCTCTCTGTCCCGTCGTGCATTGCTTTTCCAATGCATACCAAGCGTACACATGCCGGGCGTATCTATGTAATACGCAACCAAGTAACGTAATCGAGACCTCATCCCTTCGACCTCGCTGATTTCTCACTGCCACTGAACGCGATTTGCAGTATCACCGCGTGGACCCCTTATTCCTACATGACGCTGCACGTCCAACCCCCTCCTGGAGACCCGGTCTTCCTGGGTGTAATTAAAAGGGAGCAGAGAGCTCGCGTGCCGCGCTCGTTGGAAATTTTTCNCCCTCCTGGAGACCCGGTCTTCCTGGGTGTAATTAAAAGGGAGCAGAGAGCTCGCGTGCCGCGCTCGTTGGAAATTTTTCGTCTCTCGTGCCGATTTTTCCTTGGGGGAATTTTAATCGGTCATTCTCGCCGTAGAGAATATACACCGAGGTTTGTACAATTTTTCGGCTCGCCTGAACCCCTTTGTATCGTGTCGGCTTGTTTTTCAACGTAATTTCCCCTTTTTTCACGCCAGGCGAAAGAACGGGACGTTTCGTCCACGTATTTTTTCCATACGCAATTGTTTTCTCGCATGCATGAGATTCTTATTTCTTTAATAAAGGAAAATAACGCGTCGGAAGTGCTGCTTTTGATTTTTCATATTCGGAAAGAGACAATTGATCAGAGATTTTCCAAATTTCTTGCGAAGAAACTTGGAAATATGGTTTAGAATAAAGTTGGCTAGTTAAAAATACGATTAATTCCTCTATCATTACGAAAACGAAATTGCGTGTATCCTTTTTTAAATTTGAATCTTTTAGGGTGTAAAGGGAATTTAGGAGGTCCAGTCGAGAATTAAACATTTATCGCAAATTTGGGAAATTCTGGAAATAGATTGTATATTTTTTTGCTATAGTAGAAGAAATTTCGAAGAGTAGAATACAAACATTTACATATATTTCCCATAAATTCGAACTTCCGTTGCTCCCAAGAGAATAGAAAACGTACCACCCCATATAGGGGTATCACCCATCAAAAATATAGCCTTGCCCTCCAAATCGAGAAACCCCTAAACCTAATCCGGAAGAAACAAACATAGAGACACCGCGTGTTAAAAAAAACTTGGATAAGAAACAATTAGGATAAAAATTGGCGGGAAATTTGTGTGGAAACGAGAGAAACGGATTTCGAGGCATAGGCGTAAACGTCTTGAATATCGATTACGCAAAGTTACGGGAAATTTGCCTGGTGCCGGTGGCTCCGGGCCAGAGATCCTTTTCCGGTGTAGAGATTCGAATTACAACAGGCGCACGGTTACAGGACGCGTTCGAATTTTCGAGAATTTGCATAGAGCAGGGGGGCGAGGTAGAGGCCGGACTTCCCGTTGCATTCTGGGATATCAAAGCACGAACGAATCTAATTCGTAACGTTAGCCGGCACACGTACACGCGCGGGAAGCAACGGCATCAACGTTCAGCCCATTATTCCTACATGCGCGGCCGGATTCTGTTATGAGATTTATGAAGTTGTTGCAGCGTGATCGCATAAAGAAACTCTGAATTGTTGCTTATTCACCGCATTCGTTCTGCCGGTTCTTCGCGATAAACCGCCCGTGCCGCGTCATGCTTGTTTCAATTTTATTTCCACGTGCACGCGCGTTCCAGTTATCGCGTTTCGTTCCAGGCATTCCGTCGGAAATCCCGCTTCCCTTCTCGCGTACAAAGAGAGAGGAAGAGGGGAAAAAAGGAAACGAAGGAAGAAAACGGGAGAAAAAGGAACGGGAGTTGTTCGAGGACATCGGAACACCGGCTGTTAACGCGCGAAAGCGAACGTCTCGGCGAGTTAGCTTCCGAGGAGATAATATGGGATGTTAGAAAATTTTTTACAGGTTTAATGCAAGTAGGATATAGTCGATAGAATATAGTCGGTGGGAGAATACGTACTTGGATCTTTTTTTAAGGGATTTATAGTCGGAACTTCCTATTTGGGGTCACGCTGGTCGCAGGTGTCTTCGGAAAACGGGAGAAAAAAAGGATAGGGAGGATCATCCCTTCCTTATATCTCTAGAACCTAGAATTTTACTCGTAACATTCGGTTACTTCGTCGACTTTTTAGGGTTGATATATCAGGGATGTCGTGTAATTAATTTTAGAATTAATAAATACGGGGTGTCGTATTATATAATTAATGGTGCAACCTCTAAGGTGGTAATTCTACGTGAAAAACTGAGGAAGAAACGGATCAACCCTTCCCCAGATCTCTAGAATGTAGAATTTTACTCGTAACATTCGCTTTCTTCGTGTTATTTACTTTTTAGAATTGATAAATACGGGGTGTCATATTATCTAATTAATGGTGCAAACTCTAAGGTGGTAATTCTACGTGAAAAACTGAGTAAGAAACATATCAACCCCTCCTCATATCACTAGAACGTAGAGTTTTACTCATAACATTCGATTATTTCGTGTTATTTACTTTTTAGAATTGATAAATACGGGGTGTCGTATTATATAATTAATGTTGCAACCTCTAAGGTAGCGTTCTGCGTGAAAAACTGAATAAGAAACGGATTAACCCTCCGCTATATCACTAAAACGTAGAATCTTACTCGTAGCATTCGGTTACTTCGTGTTATTTACTTCTTAGAATTGATATGTACAAGGTGTCTCATTATATAACTAATGGCACAACTTTTAAGGTGGTAATTCTACATGAAAAACTAAGTAAGAACAGATCATATTTTGTTTCTTACTCAGTTTTTTATATGGCATTATCACTTTAGAATATTCGAACTCTATTATCTCGA
>NIJG01000132.1:106216-120630 GCA_002201625.1 Euglossa dilemma | reverse complement strand
TTTAGAATATTCGAACTGTATTATCTCGACGACGAAGCTTCGAACGAACAAATTTTATTTAATTCCTTACTCAGTTATTCCCATAGAATTATCATTTTAGAATATTCGAACTCTATTATCTCGACGATGAATCTTCGAACGAACAAATTTTATTTAGTTTCTTACTCAGTTTTTCACATGGAATTATCACTTTAGAATATTCGAACTGTATTATCTCGACGACGAATCTTCGAACGAACAAATTTTATTTAGTTTCTTACTCAGTTTTTTACATAGAATTATCACTTTAGAATATTCGAACTCTATTATCTCGACGATGAATCTTCGAACGAACAAATTTTATTTAGTTTCTTACTCATAGTATTTTTCACATAGAATTGAGTTAGAATATTCACGAAGTCGAGGAGTCATCGAAAAAGGGGCCCAGTACGGTTCGGTCCCATAGCCGACCCGTTCACCCGATGAAGTTGGAGGGTTTCGTGTTTCGCTTGGACCGGGGTGTTTTTTCGCGGAGGAAAGAATTATACGAGGTGGAAATCTGGGCGAGAAGGGGTGAGAGTAAGAGTGATGGATGCTTGGAGTTTGGAGATTGCACCTGAACGGCCGATGAAGGTAGGTAAAAAGGGAGAGCCCCGGGGAATAGGCTCGGGCACGCTTCTGGCCGGTGAATACCCGCTCGGAACCGCGTGACGGATGCGAAGCTTGAGAAACCAACTGGGACGTTTATTGTGTCCAGTGCGGGGGATTTATCGCGATACGTCATCCCCTGGAACCACCCCAAAAAGTGGCCGAGTGCTCGGCAGATTCCGGTTAACCGAGCCCTCGATCTCTTCCCTTCCGAATAACCTTCCTGCTTTCTTACTAAATTTATGTGGGAATTAGACTCGGCCAGTTCGAACAATTATTCTCGGGACATGTCCGCGTGACTTCGCTCTTTCTCCTCTCGAGCATGATAGCTTTACGATTATAGCGCGATCGCGAGAGTTGCGAGGCTATAGACCCGTTCGGGAATGGATTATAGCGAAACGAAGAAGATGGAATCACCGGGTGTTTTCTTCTTATATTTTCCCTTTTTTTCGAGTATCTGAGAAAGCAGATGCTGAAGAAATGTTTGAAGGATCATTTAACGGAAAGCTTGATAGAAATATTCGATTAACCAGTTAAGTCTGTTTGACGACTATATCCGTCATGGAGATATGGCAAATTTTTGTGTCATGACGACTATATCCGTAAAATTTTGTTACAGTTTCATATTTAAATTGTAATTTTGCCGAAAACTAAATTATATTCGTAAAGTTTAAAATGTTTAGACGTCAACACGAAATAAAAAAAAAAACAAATGAGTTGGATTTATAACTTCGTGAGAGCTAACTCGTAAACAGTGCAGCAACATTGGATCTTTGATTATCCCGATTTTCATCTTGATGTGTCAAAACCAAAAAAATAAAGTATATTAATTCCTTGAAATAACTCATGCGCACTGTCTCACTTCTTTTGCTTTACTGGTTAGNACTAAATTATATTCGTGAAGTTTAAAATGTTTAGAGGTCAACACGAAATAAAAAAAACAAATGAAAATTATAAATAATTTCAGTTGGAAATTCGTAAGCAGTGAGTATTACTCGACAGCAACAGTTTAATTTTTAATTTCTATAAATATTTGATTTTTTTTTCTATGTTTGTCGTTCATTATGTGTAAATATATATTCATGTTGAGCGACTGTGTAAATATTACGAATAAGATTGTTCATTTTCTAAAATAAAGTCGTCTTTTTAACCGAATATTTCAACAGCGCCATTTACTCTGTGTTTGACGACTATATCCGTCATCGTCTGATTATCGCGAGGTGCTTTGTAAAGAGGTCGCCATACTTAACTGGTTAAATATCATTTATCGATGCGATGTTACTTGTCAGAGTTGATTTGGACCAAGTGAAATATATATATAACGAGTAATTTATTTTTAAATGTAAAGACAGGAATATAGAGTTAGTTCAACATTGTTTTATTCCGTTAATAGAGGTTTTCTGTTTATGTGTAAAATTAGGGCAGTATCTTGATATTCTAAACGTAAAATCGAAATACTGGATCGTATTTTGATCGGACACGTTGATCTCCGTTGATAGAAACGTAGGATCGAGGGTAATGCAGGGGTGTATTAACTGTCCATAAATTTCCGATATTACGGACGGAGTTTCGCACACTTTACTTTTGGTCTATACACGTGTCACTCTTTAGAATACCGGACACAGAGCGAGGCAGAGCTCTCGACACGCGTGACTCATCACGTGACAAAAACATACACGCGTTGTTCCCTAATCCTAGGAAAGGTGTCGCGATTATGCTAACGAGCGATGATTAATTGCTCGATAAAATAAATCTTAGTAAACGATATTATAAACACCCGCGTTATTTTTATTTATTTCTTTATTTACAAGGTAATCTTCTCTTGCGAAATTCCGCAAAAAGGTAGAATAAAAATATATTATTCTCGTTTCTCCACATTTAATTATACTCACAGCCTAATTATCTAAGGATATTCCTTTTTAATTACTGTCAAATAGAAAAATCGTCAACATTAGTTATAAAGCGACGAAACTGCTAACGAATGATGATTAATTAACGGAGCATTTCCAATATTTTAGTAAACAATAATATACATACTCGCGTTATTTTTATTTATTTATTTCTTTACGAGTTAATTTCCTCTCAGAAAGGTAGAATAAAAGGATATTATCCTAGTTCCTCCTCATTTAATCATACTCTTAGCCTAATTATCCAGAGATATTCCTTTTTAATTATTGTCAAACAGAAAAATCGTCAACACAGTAGTTATAAAGCGACGAAACTGATAACGAATGATGATTAATTAACGAAGCAGTTCCAATATCTTAGTAAACAATGTAAACACTCTTGTTATTCTTATTTACTTATTTATTTACGATTTAATTTCCGTTTGCAAAATTCTTCAAAAAGGTAGAATAAAAGCATATTATTCTCGTTTCTCGTCATTTTCTCATACTCTTAGTCTAATTATCTAACGATATTCCTTTTTAATCATTATTAAACAGAAAAATTGACAAATATCATAGTTATAAAGCGACGAAACATCAGATATGCGTTGAGGATATCCTCGTTTAGGAATTGCTTAAAAATCGGAAATTGAGAAAAGGTGTAATTCTTTCGGCTCTGTCGATACTCGCGTTATTTTTATTTATTTATTTATTTATGAGTTAATCTCCTTTTGCGAAATTCCTGAAAAAGGTAGAATAAAAGGATATTATCTTTATACCTCCTCATTTATTTATACTCACAGCCTAATTATCCAAGGATATTCCTTCCTAATTATTGTCAAACGGGAAAATCGTCAACACCGTAGTTATAAAGCGACGAAACTGATAACGAATGATGATTAATTAACGGAGCAGTTCCAACATCTTAGTAAACAATAATATAAACACTCGCATTATTCTTATTTATTTATTTACGACTTAATCTCCGTTTGCGAAATTCCTCAAAAAGGTAAAATAAAAGTATATTATCCTCGTTCCTCCTCATTTAGTTATCCTCACAGCCTAATTATCCACGAATATTCCTTTTTAAATATTGTCAAACGGAAAAATTGTGAATATTAAAATTGTCAACCATAGTTATAAAGCGTCGAAACGTCAGATGGAATATGCTCGTTTACGGAATTGGTTAAAAATGGGAAACCGAGGAAAGGTGTAATTCTCTGCCTGGTCTCTCGATACCTCTGATCTCTCCGGGCCTTTGTCCTTCAATCCCGAGGAAACGTATTTCACGAGCGGTGCGTGGCAGGAATTTTTACTCTCTCGGCGGATTATATTTTTCGAGCATTAATCTTCGTCGCCGGGGCGGTCGGCTCGCAACGTAGCGAGAGTCGGCGGGGCACTAAATTGAAGACAAAGTGACACGAAGTTGCACTCGACGTTTATCTGCATCGTCGATACGACTCCATTAATCATCCGCGTTATGCCTGACAGCTGTTAATCGGTGCTCGCGCGGTGGTTCGATTATATAGAAGTCAACAAGCGCCTCGCGAGTCTCGTTGCGATTACCCAGCGATATATTAACCCGCGTTGTCGTCCCCGAGTGTCCGATTTCTCGAAATCGTAAATCATATTCGCAGAAGACGCGGCTCCAAACTCGCGTCCGATCGAATAATCGCCGCGAGTTCGCACAAGGGGCTCGTCCGATCGCGAATCACGAGGCTCGTAATCTCGGTAATAAGTCAACCCTCCCATAACGCGTTTCGCACGGTGTCTTGCATCGAAACCGGGTTAAATTTTTAACCTCATTTTCAAACTTTAGCAGGGAAATTAGGCTTATTTTTTAATTCACCTTTGCAGTTCCGTTGAGAATTATAAAAATTTAGAGATCGGATGGAGACTAGTATTAATCCTTTGCACTCGAGGGGCTTCAATTGCCATTTAATCAGATTCCAGAGATCAATGTTAATTAATATATCAAATTAATAATTTCCTAACGACGCATAGAACGTCAAAGTAAAATAATTCTACGTTTTAATTTCTATACGATTTCTAATTTATTTTTCTTTAAAGTATCATCAACTTTATTACAGAAATTCTTTCTTGGTCGCCATTTAATCAGATTCCAGAGACCGATGTTAATTAATATATCGAATTGAAAATTACCCAACGACGCGTGGAACGTCGAAGTAAATTAAATAATTGTACGTTTTAATTTCTATACGATTTCTTATTTATTTCTGTAAAAGTATCGTAGACTTTACTGTGGAAAGTCTTCCTCTGTCGCCATTTAATCAGATTCCAAAGATCGATGTTAATTAATATATAATATATAATATATAAAATTTAGAATTACCCAACGACGTGTGGAACGTCGAAGTAAAATAATTCTACATTTTAATTTCTTCTATACGATTTCTTATTTATTTTTTTAAAAGTATCATCGACTTTATCGCAGAAAGTCTTTCTTCGTAACGCAGAAATTTCCGAATGCAAAGGGTTAATTTCGTTTAAAGAAAAATCGGAAGAATAAGTTACGCGTCACGGTGGCGCTAGTGAGTTCCGAGAAACTCGCTTTAAACCTTCTTCTCTTTCTCCCTGTTTCTTTCTACCCATCGTTATCGTGCTTAATAAATTCCTCGAACTTGTACGTAACTCTGGAAAATCATAGGCCTCGAGATAAAACATCTCGAGTTAATCTCGGCCTCTTCTATCCTATCACAACGATAAAGTCTAACCGCTCATATGCGCTTATAGGGATTTTTCGCGGTCGGGCGAGGGATACTCGCATGAATACGAGTAGCAAAAGTGGAACGTGAGCCGGAGCGTGCATTTAACGGGATAAAATAAAAATTTGCAACAATGAATGGGAAGGTCGGTGAAACGTGGCCCCGCGTACACGTACCGGCCATTTCCGGCGCGGCCAGGTGAAACCGAATATTACCCGCGCGTTCCAAGTCATTCATTACTTCTCCCGCGTTTTTTGCCGTCTCGCCTGGTAACCTCGATAGTACACTGGTCCGTAGAGTGGTGAAAACACCGTGGCGGTGGCTGCGGTGGTTGCTGCAAAGGGAGAACGGTGGCGAGAGAGAAAGAGAGAGAGAGAGGAGAGAAAAAGGGAAAAAGGAGGGCGAGGAGCACGTAACGAATCGCGCCAGGTCCGTTCCTCTTGATTTATATCTTCGCTTGGAGAATTGAGATTAACGAGGCGTCTCTCGCTTCTCCTTCGTACCTTCGCACCTTTGTCCCCGTGCGTTTCGTATGCGTACGGAACACCTTGTCCCCGTCGCACGCGCCGCGACGCCGGTTCCGCCGCGGCTCCTATTCGCCCAGGCGAATTGCGTTGTCACCGAGACAGACGAGGAATCTTCGCGCTGTCGCGGCACGCTCCGAATTTCCGACGCTCCACCGGAAACACCAGGAATCCCACTGCTCTTCTAATTATTCCCGTTCTTCCTTTGGTTCGTCTTCGGTTCCTCCTTGGCGACGAAGCGCGGCCAATTGACACGATATAGCTGCCATTTTCTGGTCAGCTTGACTTCTCACAGAAAACAAGAAAGATATATATTGCATATTTTGGAATTTTTTGGAATACTGATCAATCTTCTTATTTTCAGATCGTTGAAGGTACTTGAGAAATCGTGACCTCTTTTTATTCAACCATAGATTCTATCTTTATTAATTAACCAAAGCAACTCGCTTCGTAGATATTGGAATCTTTTATATGTCGATCTGTAATCAAATACCGATTAATTCTTTTTGTCAGACCATTGAAGGTACCTGAAAAATCGTGACTCCTCTTGCAATTAGGAATTTCACGAATTATTCAACCATAGATTCTATCTTTATCAATTAACCAAAGCAGCTCATCCCGTAGGTTTTCAAATCTTTTATACTTTGATTTGTAGTCGAATACCGATCAATTTTTTTTATCAGATCGCCGAAGGTGCCTGAGAAATCGTGACCTCTTTTTATTCAATTATAGATTCTATCTTTATTAATTAACCAAATGAATTCGCCCCTTAGGTTTTCGAATCTTTTATACTACAATCCATAGTCGAATACCGTTCAATTCTTGTCAGACCGTCGAAGATGCCTGAGAAATCGTCATCCCTCTTGCGATTAGGAATTTCACGCGTTATTCAGCCATAGATTCTACCTTTATCAATTAACCAAATGAACTCGCTTCATGGGTTTTGGAATCATTTATACTTTCATCTGTAGTCGAATACCGATCAATTCTTGTTTTCAGACCGTTGAAGGTACCTGAAAAATCGTGACCTCCTCTTTATTCAACCATAGATTCCATCTTTATAGATTAACGAAAGCAACTGCATTAAAAGTTGCCAAATATTTCGAAAATTGCTATTAAAATCTCGACACAGGAGAGAACAAAAAAATTCATGAGTGCAACCGGGAAAATTACCCGCGTATACGCTAATGACGCAAGTGGGTTAACGCGTCATCGTTTCTGAACCCTGTTAACCCCTCCAGGTTAAGGGTCGTATCAGCCACGCGATCGATGTATATCCGCTCGTTCCTAGCTGCAAAGAGAGAGGATATCGATCACGCGAGATCGGAATGGGAAAAATCGCGCGTTTCTCTGTTCGAAGGGAAGAGGGCGAGGTCAGGGTAGCATCTCGATCAGAACCGCGGTTCCCGACGACATCCACGGGAGAATCGGTGGCGAAGGCAGCGAGATGAAAAGGGAATGGAGGAAGAGGCAGAAACGGGACACGGGAGAGACGTTTCTGGCAGCGTCGCGTCCCCGGTGCCTGCATTTCCTTCCCCGGCTTTGTTCGACGCGTCATGCGTCCTCTCCGCGATGGCTACGTGTTATTGCGCCCAGTTATTACCATAGTTATTACCGCGACACTGAGTTTTACGATCTGATCGTCACTGGCGCTCGTTGCAATCTGTGCGGAAGGGCACCGCGATCCTTCACCGTCCAAGGTGGAAGTCGTTTCGTCTCTCCTCCTTCTCCGGCTTCCACCTCTTCCGTTATTTTTCCATTACTTTCTCGACTGTTTGTTTCAAACGAGAATTATGTTTCAATCCGCCAACAGTGTCCCGATGTCGTATTCAAATTGCCTCTCGGCACTATCGAGCCGCGTACGCGTGTCGTAAATTCGGATATCGTTGAATCTGCACCTAGTTTCGCGACAGCTTAGCGTGTAACTCAGTCTCGCGGGTCGCTCTACCTGCTTTTCTTGAAATTGGAAGTTTATCTGCGGTTATGATTTGGATAGTGAGTTTATCGTGGCTTTAATCAGCAATTTTTTAATTTTTATTCTAAATCCCACGTTTGCGGTAATTGGTCTAGGTATTTATCTTCGTGACCAACTGGTTCGAAACCTTTCAATGACACTCGCGGGTCTGTCTACCTGCTTTTCTTGAAACTGGAAGTTTATCTGCGGTTATGATTTGGGTAGTGAGTTTATCGTGGCTTCAATGACCGATTTTTTAATATTTATTTTAAATTCTGCATCGGAGGTAATCGTTCTAATTATTTATCTTCGTGAGCAACTGATTCGAAATCTTCCATTGACTCTCGCCGGTCTATCTACCTGCTTTTCTTGAAATTGGAAGTTTATCTGCGGTTATGATTTGGGTGGTGAGTTTATCGTGGCTTCAATGACCTATTTTTTAATTTTTATTCTAAATCCTGGGTTTGAGTAATCGTTCTAGTCATTTATCTTCGTGAGCAATTGATTTGAAATCTTCCATTGATTCTCGTGAATCTGTCTACCTGCTTTTCTTAAAATTGCCAATATATCTGCGGTTATGATTTGAGTAATGAATTTATCGTGGCTTCAATGACCGATTTTTTAATATTTGTTCTAAATCCCGCATTTGAGTTAATGGCTCTAGTTATTTATCTTCGTGAGCAACTGGCTCGATATTTTCCATTGTCTCTCGCGAATCTGTCTACCTGTTTTTCGTGAAATTGCCAGTTCATCTGCGGTTATAATTTGAGTAGTGAGTTTATCGTGGCTTAAATGATCGATTTTCTAATTTTTATTCTAAATCTAGAGTTGGAGGTAATCGTTCTAGTTATGTATCTTCGGGAACAACTGGTTTGAAATTTTCCATTGACTCTTGCAAATCTGTCTACCTGCTTTTCTTAAAATTGCCAATTCATCCGCGGTTATGATTTAGATAATGAGTTTATTGTGGCTTAAATGAAAAATTAAATTAAAAAATTAAAAAATTTAAATTCTAAATTCCGCATTTGAGATAATCGTTCTAGTCACTTATCTTCGTTTGCATCTGGTTCCATTGATTCTTGCCAATCTATACGATCATCTGTAGCTATACATTAAAAGCATCGTTCTTAATTAATAAAACCTTTTCTTTCGAATCTTTTATTTAGCCCACTGTCCTAATTATCGGCAGAATTAACGAAATAAATGAAGACGCGAGTTTCGGTGATCGCGTAAATCATCGACACCTAAAATTTCTCTAACCCCGACTCTGTCCGACGCGCTGGCTGCCAGGAAACCAACGAAAGATTAACGCGGCGCAAGAACAACGGGGCCCGTGACAAGATAAAGCGGCACAAAGAGCGCGATTTCGTTATCCGGCGGTTTTTCCGTCGCGAGCTGCAACGACGGATTCATCGTCGCGGAGGATCTGAATAAACATTGGTCCGCGTCTTCCGCCCCGAGCTCGGCCGGAATTTCGAGAAAAAGCACCGCGGACTCGCGGTGTAAAAAGCTTTACCGGCCGGATATCTCTGCGGCCCGTATTGCAACGGCGTGCACCGCTGATCGAGCGAGTTCAGAGACGCGCTGTCTGCTCGTCGGCCACGTATTTAGCTGCAAAAATTGCTCACGTAGCGGTACGTGATCGCGGCGTGACGCGCCACCCTCGGATAAGGTTATAATCAAGCAGTTAGACCGGCTCGTACCGAACCTCCACGTGTTTTGTGGTTAATTATACCGCGCGCCTTATTGGCCACCGATCCGGCACTTTCCGATGCAAAACGGATGGAAACGGGACGAGCTCGGTTCCACGCGAGTCCTCGATTCTTTCGGTCCTCCTCCGAACGGTTCTTCGAAACAGCCGGGCTCCGAGAGGAAACCATTATTTTTTATTTTTTAGATCGGAAATGTTTGGGATCTGTAAATTTTCGAGGTAATCTATAATCTCTATAAACCACTCGTTGTTAACGCGAGAATTTTTTATTTTTTCGATCGGAAGTGTTCGGGATCTCTAAATTTTCGAGGTAATCTATAATCTCTATAAACCACTCGTTGTTAACGCGAGAATTTTTTATTTTTTCGGTCGGAAGTGTTCGGGACCTCTAAATTTTCGCGACAATCTAAGATTTTTTAAGGTTTTAATCGGAATGTATTCCAGAATCTTTAAAGCTTCAGGATCTCCCATACCTCTATATATGTCAGAAATGCGTAAATATCTTTTTTTTTCTAATAGAATTGTTAAGTGAAAGAAATTTTTTTTACGATTATTCGGGATGTTCAGCGATTAAACACCTCCTAAACTTTTCGTTAAAATTTTCCGTCGAGATCGCGGGAAATCTGTGTCGCGTTTTAACCAATTCCCGTATAGAATAGAGAAATAAAGTAGCGTAGTTGGATCTGGACGAGTCGGTGGCACGAAAGAAACAATTACGATCACCGACTGTCACGCGTTCTAGCAGTTACGCGGTCGACCACCACTGTTCCTACATTCCGCTCTTACTCGTTCACTTTTCCTATCACTCGCCTCGCTATCTTCTCTAATTGTCATAGAAAACAACACCGTAAAACAGTTTACTTATCTTAATCTCGAATTTCCGATTCTCGTCGAATTCCGCGTCTCGCGAATCGTACTGCTCGCTACTGCAGCTGTTTCCCTCGCGACGCCCCTTTCCACGCAGCCTGAGCTACTAGTAAATCTCTCTGTCTCTCTCTCTGTTTGTCTGTCTCTCTCTCTCTTTCTCTCTCTCTCGATACTTTCCATCGCGAGAATTTGGACGGATTGTCACAGAAAATGTTAGGTTTAAAATATATCTGTTACGAATTAAAGTGAAATTAAAGTAACACAACGACTAACAGTTACACCGACCATTTGATTCTTCGTAGGTTTCCGTAAAAAGAGGAAAAGAAAGGAAAAGACTTGAGTTCCTCTCCATCCTACTCTCTTGATACTTTCGAAAACGTGAAATAAAAACAACTACTATTAACAATAATTTTCCAGGGATCTGTACACTCGTATACAACTCCCTTTTATTCTCTTACATACACTACATATTCACGCAACGCATCCCAAAAAATCCACCTGAATTCTCAGAAGTGATTCCTCTTCTTTGCAATGAAGAATTTAAAGTCACAGGCAGAAATGGAAATTGAACGGTATTCTCGAATTTTCATTCAAAGTCATACAAAGTTTCAAAATATATTGACACATTCCTCACTGCTGGAAAAATCGAAATTTTCAATGGAATCTCAAAGCTCCTCGAAGTACACCTATTGGTACGCTATAATTGGCGATTTTGACCGTGTGAAGAAAAAAGAAATCTGTGTGAAAAAATCTCCGAAATACCATCAGCATCCTAAGAAATGATTCGTCATTCTCGCATCCGATCCAACTATAAGAATCCCTCTATCCTCTCGTCGTCGATATTTACAATAGTTTCAACCTCACGTAATTCGCGCGGATAGTCATCTGCGATATTCTCTCAGCCGCGTTATCGTTGGCGATTTTGAGCGAGAGAAAAGGGAGCTTCGGGATGTGGCAAAAAACCCCAAAATTCCATCAGCATCCCAAGAAATAATTCGTCATTCTCTTATCAGATCCAATTGTAAAATTTCCTGTATCCTCTCGTCGGCGGTATTTACAATAGTTTTAACTTAGTGCAATTCGCGCGGATAGTCATCCGCGATATTCCTTTATTCACGGTATCGCTGTCGATTTTGAGCGAGAGAAAAGGTGACGTCGGGGTGTGGGAAAAAACCCCAAAATTCCATCTGCATCCCAAGAAATGATTCGTCATTCTCACATCCGATCCAACTATAAGAATCCCTCTATCCTCTCGTCGTCGATATTTACAATAGTTTCAACCTCGCGTAATTCGCGCGTAGATTCATCCGCGATATTCCTTTATTCACGGTATCGTTGGTGATCTTGAGCGAAAGAAAATGGTGCGTTTTGGGGTATGTGAAAAAACCCCGAAATTCCATCTGCATCCCAAGAAATGATTCGTCATTTTCCCATCCAATCCAACTATAAGAATCTCTCGATCCTCTCGACGTCGGTATTTACAGTAGTTCCAACCTCTCATAATTCGTGCGTACATTCATCTGCGGTATCGTCGTCGATCTTGAGCGAAAGAAAATGGTGCGTTTTGGGGTATGTGAAAAAACCCCAAAATTCCATCTGCATCCCAAGAAATGATTCGTCATTTTACCATCCAATCCAACTATAAGAATCTCTCGATCCTCTCGACGTCGGTATTTACAGTAGTTCCAACCTCTCATAATTCGTGCGTACATTCATCTGCGGTATCGTCGTCGATCTTGAGCGAAAGAAAATGGTGCGTTTTGGGGTATGTGAAAAAACCCCGAAATTCCACCTGCATCCTTCGAAATGATTCGTCATTCTCTCATCCAATCCAACTATAAGAATCTCTCGATCTTCTCGACGTCGATATTTACAATAGTTCCAACCTCTCATAATTCGTGCGGACATTCATCCGCGATATTCCTTTATTTACGCTATCGTTGGTGATCTTGAGCGAAAGAAAATGGTGCGTTTGGGGGTATGTAAAAAACCGCGAAATTCCACCTGCATCCCAATAAATGATTCGTCATTCTCACATCCGATCCAACTATAAGAATCCCTCTATCCTCTCGTCGTCGATATTTACAATAGTTTTAACTTAGTGTAATTCGCGCGGATAGTCATCTGCGATATTCCTTTATTCGCGGTATCGTTGGCGATTTTGAGCGAGAGAAAAGGGAGCGTCGAGATGTGGCAAAAAACCCCGAAATTCCACCTGCATCCTTCGAAATGATTCGTCATTCTCTCATCCAATCCAACTATAAGAATCCCTCTATCCTCTCGTCGTCGATATTTACAATAGTTTCAACCTCGCGTAATTCGCGCGTAGATTCATCCGCGATATTCCTTTATTCACGGTATCTTTGGTGATTTTGAGCGGAAGAAAATGGTGCGTTTTGGGGTATGTGAAAAAAACCCGAAATTCCATCTGCAACCCAACAAATGATTCGTCATTCTCACATCCAATCCAACTATAAGAATCTCTCGATCCTCTCGACGTCGATATTTACAATAGCTTCAACCTCTCGTAATTCGCGCTTACATTCATCCGCGGTATCGTCGTCGATCTTGAGCGAAAGAAAATGTTGCGTTTTGGGGTATGTGAAAAAACCCCGAAATTCCATCTGCATCCTTCGAAATGATTCGTCATTCTAGCATCCGATCCAACTATAAGAATCCCTGTATCCTCTCGTCGTCGATATTTACAATAGTTTCAATCTCGCGTAATTCGTGCGGACATTCATCCGCGATATTCCTTTATTTACGCTATCGTTGGTGATCTTGAGCGAAAGAAAATGGTGCGTTTGGGGGTATGTAAAAAACCCCGAAATTCCACCTGCATCCCAACAAATGATTCGTCATTCTCACATCCGATCCAACTATAAAAATCCCTGCATCCTCTCGTCGTCGGTATTTACAATAATTTCAACCTCTCGTAATTCGCGCTTACATTCATCCTCGGTATCGTCGTCGATCTTGAGCGAGAGTAAAGGGGGGCGTCGTGGAAAAATCGAAGCACCGGTCGTGAGCGCGCTGCGTGCTCGGCGAACGTCGTATCCGGAAGTGACTGGTTGCTAGAGAATATTAATGAAATTCGCCGGGACGCACAGGCGGCGTATCCGCTTTCATCTAGCGGTTCCGAGGCGGTGTCCGCGCGGTGCGACACGCACACGCGGCGCGGAGGCCGCGCGACGGCCATTACTCTCGGATCGGAGGAAGCCGTCTGGCGTGGTCTAGCGGGCCGCTCGAGGCATTAACAAAGTAGGGCTCTGGCGTAAAAAGGGGTGGGAAGATAAAACAGGTGAAAGGCTAAAAAATGGGTCAGCCCGCCTCGCCGCGCGCACCCTCGCCCGGCTTACTCGCGCGCACGTCGGTTCAGCTCCGACACTCCGCTGCGCGTGTGTGCGCCAGCGCGCTTGCCCGCAGAGGGGCGATTGCGTACAGAGAGAGAGAGAGAGTGAGAGGAGGAGAGAAGGAAAGAGAAACGAAGAGGAGAAAGGAGAGGGAAAACGAGGGAGAACGGCGGATCCTGTTCTCAGCGCAGGGAGGGTGAAAGAGGATAGAGGGAGAGAGAGGGAGAAAGAAGCGGCGCGCGAGGGGTGAGTTTGGAGTTGAGTTGTCGGCGAATGAGGGCACTGAGGCTGGCGGCAGAGGGTGAGGCCAGACAGAGGCTATTGATCCCCCAGGATCCACCTACCGAGCCACGTTAGTGGGATAGGCTCGGTCTGAATCGTCGACCCACACACCAACTCGAAAAACCCTCCGCGGGCCACCCTTTTTCGCCAAAACTCTCCCCGCGACGATTCTTACGCGCGTACAACCTCCCCCCGTCGTTACGCATCTGCGGCTCCGGTTTGAAAAATCGCTTCGTCCCTCTTCCGCCGCCTTTTTCCCTCGCGCCGTGGAATTTCGTTACAGGGTAGGAGAGGCCGCGAGAGGGTAGCCGATTCGAGGGAAAGTTTGCCGGAGAAAGGAGAGCAAAAGGGCGTAGCGTTTAGGTAGACCGCGGAACGAGAACGCGTGTGCCGAGACGAAAGCAGGAGCGTATGAACGCCAGGCGGTCTCCGCATATTTACAACCATCTTCCGCTTCACTCTGGACTTACCGAGATTTAGACCA
>NIJG01000132.1:57470-105888 GCA_002201625.1 Euglossa dilemma | reverse complement strand
TAATTCGTGCGGACATTCATCCGCGATATTCCTTTATTTACGCTATCGTTGGTGATCTTGAGCGAAAGAAAATGGTGCGTTTGGGGGTATGTAAAAAACCCCGAAATTCCACCTGCATCCCAACAAATGATTCGTCATTCTCACATCCGATCCAACTATAAAAATCCCTGCATCCTCTCGTCGTCGGTATTTACAATAATTTCAACCTCTCGTAATTCGCGCTTACATTCATCCTCGGTATCGTCGTCGATCTTGAGCGAGAGTAAAGGGGGGCGTCGTGGAAAAATCGAAGCACCGGTCGTGAGCGCGCTGCGTGCTCGGCGAACGTCGTATCCGGAAGTGACTGGTTGCTAGAGAATATTAATGAAATTCGCCGGGACGCACAGGCGGCGTATCCGCTTTCATCTAGCGGTTCCGAGGCGGTGTCCGCGCGGTGCGACACGCACACGCGGCGCGGAGGCCGCGCGACGGCCATTACTCTCGGATCGGAGGAAGCCGTCTGGCGTGGTCTAGCGGGCCGCTCGAGGCATTAACAAAGTAGGGCTCTGGCGTAAAAAGGGGTGGGAAGATAAAACAGGTGAAAGGCTAAAAAATGGGTCAGCCCGCCTCGCCGCGCGCACCCTCGCCCGGCTTACTCGCGCGCACGTCGGTTCAGCTCCGACACTCCGCTGCGCGTGTGTGCGCCAGCGCGCTTGCCCGCAGAGGGGCGATTGCGTACAGAGAGAGAGAGAGAGTGAGAGGAGGAGAGAAGGAAAGAGAAACGAAGAGGAGAAAGGAGAGGGAAAACGAGGGAGAACGGCGGATCCTGTTCTCAGCGCAGGGAGGGTGAAAGAGGATAGAGGGAGAGAGAGGGAGAAAGAAGCGGCGCGCGAGGGGTGAGTTTGGAGTTGAGTTGTCGGCGAATGAGGGCACTGAGGCTGGCGGCAGAGGGTGAGGCCAGACAGAGGCTATTGATCCACCAGGATCCACCTACCGAGCCACGTTAGTGGGATAGGCTCGGTCTGAATCGTCGACCCACACACCAACTCGAAAAACCCTCCGCGGGCCACCCTTTTTCGCCAAAACTCTCCCCGCGACGATTCTTACGCGCGTACAACCTCCCCCCGTCGTTACGCATCTGCGGCTCCGGTTTGAAAAATCGCTTCGTCCCTCTTCCGCCGCCTTTTTCCCTCGCGCCGTGGAATTTCGTTACAGGGTAGGAGAGGCCGCGAGAGGGTAGCCGATTCGAGGGAAAGTTTGCCGGAGAAAGGAGAGCAAAAGGGCGTAGCGTTTAGGTAGACCGCGGAACGAGAACGCGTGTGCCGAGACGAAAGCAGGAGCGTATGAACGCCAGGCGGTCTCCGCATATTTACAACCATCTTCCGCTTCACTCTGGACTTACCGAGATTTAGACCAACGTTTTCGGATTTTTTATTCGAGTGTTCAACGTTTGATATTATCGCTTTGGTCATTTGATAGGAAGATTTGCGTTTTGGTAGGCTTGCAATTTTTAACCATCTTCTGTTTAATGACTTATCGCGACTTAGATCACCGTTTTGGAATTTTTTATTCTAGTGTTCAACGTTTGATATTATCGCTTTGGCATTTGACAGGAAGATTTGTGTTTTTGTAGGTATGTAATGTCCAATGATCTTCCGCTTCACTCTGGTCTTACCGAGATTTAGACCAACGTTTTCGAATTCTTTGTTTAGTGTTCAATGTTCGATATTATCGCTTTGGTCATTTGATAGGAAGATTTGCGTTTTGGTAGGTTTGTAATTTTCAAGCTTCTTCCGTTTAATGACTTATCGCGATTTATATCACCGTTTTTGAATTTTTTATTCGAGTGTTCAACGTTTGATATTATCGCGTTGGTTATTTGATAGAAAGATTTGCGCTTTGGTAGGCTTGAAATTTTTAACCACCTTCCATTTAATAACTTATCGCGATTTAGACCAACGTTTTCGAATTCTTCGAAGTGTTCAATGTTTGATATTATCGTTTTGGTCGTTTGACAGGAAGATTTGCGTTTTGGTAGGCTTGTAATTTTTAACCATCTTCCGTTTAATGACTTACCGTGACTTAAACCACCGTTTTCAAATTTTTTAAGTCAAGTGTTCAACGCTCGGTACTATCGCTTTGGTTATTTGATAGTAAGATTTTTGTTTTGGTAGGCGTGTAATTTCCAATGATCTTCCGCTTAACTCTGGGCTTGTCGCGACTTAGACCACCGTTTTCGAATTTTTTAATTGAATGTTCAACCCTCA
The DNA here is from genome assembly GCA_002201625.1 of Euglossa dilemma. Classification (NCBI taxonomy): domain Eukaryota; kingdom Metazoa; phylum Arthropoda; class Insecta; order Hymenoptera; family Apidae; genus Euglossa; species Euglossa dilemma. The sequence goes on along the minus strand of NIJG01000132.1, from coordinate 103,642 downwards.
GTATTATCGCTTTAGTTATTTGATAGTAAGATTTGTGTTTTGGTTGGCGTGTAATTTCTAATCATCTTCCGTTTAATAACTTACTGCGACACAGACCACCGTTTTCGAATTTTTTAATCCAGTATTCAATGCTCGGTACTATCGCTTCGGTTATTTGATAATAAAATTTTTGTTTTGGTAGGCGTGTAATTTCGAAAGATCTTCCTCTTAACGACTTATGGCGATTTAGATCACTGTTTTCGAATTCTTTATTCGTGTGTTCAACGCTCGGTACTATCGCTTTGGTTATTTGGCAGTAAAATTTCAGTTTTTTTGTAAACGTGTATTTTCCAACCATTTTTCGCTTAACAACTTATCACGACTCGGACCACCGTTTTCGAATTTTTTATTTAGTGTTCAACGCTCGGTATTATCGCTTTGATTATTTGCCAGTAAAATTTGTGTTTAGGTAGGTGTGTAATCATTTTTTTGGAAGCTTCTTTTATTAAATTTCCGTTTTTCCTCTGTTGGTTGTTTCAGCGGTAGTAGTAGATCTTGCGTTAAAGCTGGCGAGTCTGTATGCTTGGATACATCCTGTAATTTTCTGCATTTTTCGAGACTTGGTATTCGTATGAGTTTCACGTTTAATATATAACAGCATCGCTATTTTCGAGGATAGAAAGAATCTTTCGAAAATAAGTTAACGATGAATCTCGATTTGTGCTGTATATAAGAAAATATTGCGAAGACAGTGATTTTTTCCCAATATTTTTACTTACTACATCGTATAATACTAATTTTAAACTGTAGTTTAAAATTCGATTTATAATCGTACAATTTTTGTTTACCGAAATACGCCATTCTGAAATTCCTAAATATACTCGGTGTCGATTAATCGGTCACGTGATCAGACTTATTACCATTCGACAGAATTTTAATACATCCCACGAAAAATCTCTTTTTTCCAGGATAAATAAAATTCAAATTCAAATTTCAATTAATTTATTACAAAATATTATAATTTATTATATTCCATAACGCGTGCAATTCGCGACATCTCGTAACATATTACAAATATCAGCAAACAAAATTTTAAATTTCCCAATGCATAATTTAATTGTTATAATTATTCGTCAACGTACAAGTACCACCTGTAACGAACAATAATTACGCTTTACCTCGTTTTTATGCATAACCAATTTATTTGCATTATCAATATATCACGGCGACGAGTCCAACCGGAGCAATTTTCGCGTCCTACATTTCGTGAAAGCCAAAAAACGGCTGACCAATTAATCAAAAAACCTAATTACTCGTTATCGTTGCTCAAGAACCACGGAAAGTCACGATGCACTCTCGTGCTGTATGCAAATCATCGTTTTTCGCCCTACCTCCCGCGGATATCGTTTTCATCCACGCGTGATCCCGGCTTTACGACGAGTAAAAGAATTTTTATACACATTAAGCTTAATTATTCAAATTAAACTTTATACGATATGTAGGAAAAAATATAACTAATCCTCAGAGAAGGAACAATTTAGAAGATTGGTTTATTCACAGTAACGTAATACAATCTAATTCCGTGCTGTGACAATAAACAACACTGACTCGGCCATAATGGCAACGTAGTAAACACAGAAAAAAATAAAAATAAAGAAAGACTCAAAGGATGGTGACGAAAATCTCTCTCTCGCGTCTCGACCTTCCAGGTTCACATTCGAAAAGTCGTTGCATTCCAATATAATTAACCCATTTGCATCATTAAGCGGAATAATCGGCATCCAATAATTGTTACTTATCAATTTTAAATTTATTTAAAACTACCTACTACCATATACCTACGATAATAAATATTTATGTTGTAACATCGTGTAAAACGATTTTATTTTAGAGTACGTATAATTTTTGGATTAAATATATACAAGAGTTTGTTTGTTACGCTTAATTTCAATCAAAGGCTAAATAGACTCCCTTAAGAACGATGATGTAAATGGGTTAATTAGCCTATTTGCATTATAAGCGTATATATACGCTCAATTTTACTCAACTATCATCGGAGCGTATATGTGCGTTCGGCATTGAATCCAAATATTTAATTAATAAAATAACACACTCACTAACAGTATAAGATTACAGAGACAAGCACTGATCCTGATAACTGTTACACTGCTTGCATGCACTGATGATTCGTTATTTTACTCAAACAAAAACTTGCTGCAGAAATTATTGCAAATAATATAGGAAATCTAAATGCACGAAGAAAAACAAAAAAAGTTACAGCATCCGTATCATTGCCAGCAAGATTTTCTAGACAACATTTTTCAATAATCGTACCATCAACTTCGTCAAAACAAGCTCAAAAGCGTTGCGTTGTTTGTTTACAAGAAAAGAGGAAAACTATTTACCAATATGAAAATTGTGAAGTGCCTATATGCATCTCACATTTCAAATATTACCACACTGAATAAAATTTCTAACAAATAATGCTGAAAAATATTTTTTTACTTTTATTTAATTTTACACGTAAATATAAAATAAACATTTTTCGGTGATGTGTGTCTTTTTTCATATTTTCGTATGATGCAAATGGGTTAAATAAATAAAACTTTATTTTTCCGTTTGATTACTGCGTTTTCGCGATTCGCGTATTAAAGGGCATCGCTTCGAAACCGCGTGATCCGCCTGTTAGGGATAGGTCAGGGCCAGTCGCGTAGGCGGACGCCTCTCGTCGCGATGCCGGCAATTAGCGGCGTGATAATTAGCATAAAAGTTTCACGACGAACGGGCCGTTTAATCCGGCGTAACGCGACACGCGGTTACAGACGTTGTTATCGCCGCGCGGCCACTTTTACGCTTCTTTGTCCGCGAATATTAACAGGTGCTCGCCCGCGAGCGCGCGCGCCGCGAAATTTAATGAATTTCCGAGCGGAAAGGAGCGGAGAGGAACGATGTTTCCACACGTCGGAGCTACATAATTGAATTACCCGCGCGAAATTTCTGCGCCGATGTACCGGCGGAATTATCGAGCACGTTATTAGAGATTTCAGCATTCGCGAATTAGACGCGTCCTCTTTAACCCAGCAGCCTAGACACGCTTGCGGGATTTACGTCGTTTGCAGTTTTCCGTCCTCGGTGCAGATTAGGAATACGAATTTTATTGTGCGTCGATGTATCCATTTGTTCTTCGCGATTGATACCGTAATGCGAAAGATCAACAATTGGAGAATCCTGGTATTTATCACAGTGGGGTAGTAAAAGATCGAAGAATTTCCGTAAATTTTTAAAGTTATCGATGTTAAATGGTAAAAGTGAAGAATAGGGATTTGTATTAACCCTTCTTCGATGTATGGATTTATTTTTCGCGATTGATACGGTAATGCGAAAGCTCAAAAATTGGAGAATTCTGGAACTTATCTCAGTGGGGTAGTAAAAGATTGAAGAAAGTAAAGGAACGGTTCAATTTTGGTCTTTCATTGAGTTATTTTTGTAAATTCTCAGGTTTATCGATTATAAATGATAAAAGTCAAGAATAGGGATTTGTATTAATCCTTTTTCGATGTATGGATTTATTCTTCGCGATTAATACGGTAATACGAAAGCACAAAAAATGGATTATCCTTGAATTTATCACAGTGAGGTAAAAGATCGAAGAAAGTTTAGGAACGGTTCAATTTTGGTTTTATATCGAATTATTTCCGTAAATTTTGAGGTTTATCGAAGCTAAGTGGTAAAAGTCAAGAATAGGGATTTGTATTAACCCTTCTGCGATGTATGGATTTATTTTTCGTGATTGATACGGTAATACGAAAGCTCAAAAATTTGAGAATTCTGGAACTTATCTCAGTGGGCTAGTAAAAGATCGAAGAAGGTTTAGGAACGGTTCAATTTTGGTCTTTCATAGAGTTATTTTCGTAAATTATGAGGTTCATCGATGTTAAGTGGTGAAAGTCAAGAAAAGGGATTTGTATTAACCTTTTTCCGATGTATGAATTTATTTTTCGCGATTGATACGGTAATGCAAAAGCTCAAAAATGGATTATCCTTGAATTTATCACAGTAGGGTAGTAAAAGATTGAAGNGAAAGTTTAGGAACGGTTCAATTTTGGTCTTTCATCGAATTATTTTCGCAAATTTTTAGGTTTATCTATGTTGAGTGATAAAAGTCAAGAACAGGGATTTGTATTAACCCTTCTGCGATGTATGGATTTATTTTTCGCGATTGATACGGTAATGCGAAAGCTAAAAAGTTGGAGAATTCTGGAACTTATCTCAGTGGGGTAGTAAAAGATCGAAGAAAGTTTAGGAACGGTTCAATTTTGGTTTTATATCGAATTATTTCCGTAAATTTTGAGGTTTATCGAAGCTAAGTGATAAAAGTCAAGAAAAGGGATTTGTATTAAACCTTTCTTCGATGTATGAATTTATTTTTCGCGATTGATACGGTAATGCGAAAGCTCAAAAATGGATTATCCTTGAATTTATCACAGTAGGGTAGTAAAAGATTGAAGAAAATTTAGGAACGGTTCAATTTTGGTCTTTCTTCGAATTATTTCCGTAAATTCTGAAGTTTATCGATTATAAGTAATAAAATTCAAGAATAAGGATTTGCATTAACCCTTCATCTATGTATCGATTTATTCTTCGCGATCCCTACGGTAATGCGAAAGCACCAAAATTAGAGGATCTTGGAATTTATCACAGCGAGGTAGAAAAATATCGAAGGAAGTATGGAAACGCTTAAATTTTGGTCTTTCATCGAATTATTTCCGTAAATTCTGAGCTTTATCGATGTTAAGTGATAAAAGTCAATAATAGAGATTTGTATATTAACCCTGCATCGATGTATCGATATAGTGAAGACCCAAAAATTGGAGGATTTTTATATTTATTATAATTGGCGTTAGCTTTGGGTTAGGTTACGTCGTAAAAGTTACGACTTTTACCAATTCGAATTAACAAATTTCCGTTTTAGAGAAATGATTCAGTAAAGACCTGTTTTAGTAGGGGTTAGGTTTACCTATTTAAAATTCCTCCTCCTATTATTCTTCGCTTTGTCTGCCGTGTTTTACATAACCTCGAATACGAACACTGCCAATCGAATGAAACGTGTTTTGCCAATCGATCTTGTTAAATCCACTTACCGAACTAATTTATAAAAATTCCCAAACGAGAAATCATTTACAAATAGTTCCTCGCTTTGAGGCCTTCGGCGCACCAAAAATCCTAGAATTTTCCTATAAAACCCGAAATTTACCAATCCTCGAACACTCTCAATAACAAATACATCTCAAACAATCTTTAATTCCCATCAAAATTTTCCACAGCCCATCATCGAAACGTTAAATTTCAATCTCCTTAACATCCCCTTATCATCCCTCACCCTGTACCCTTCCTAATCCCTTAATTAAAAATGAAGGTCTGTCCCACCTAGGCCACAAACGAAGCAATCACCGGGACCTCTGTGCGCGTTCATAAAATTATCCGAATTTTTCGCAAGAAATGCGCGGAATGTCTGTGCGCCTCGGCGTCGGAAGTCCGTGGTCCCCCGTGGTAGCTAGCGTCGCGGCGCTGCGCGGGCCAGCGTTAACGAAGGGGGTCGTCGTAGGAAAGAAGGAAATTATTTAATTGCGGCGGGAGTGGCGCGCGCGGATAGTTTGCGGTTCTAATCTTTTCGGGTTGGAAAGCGGTGGGCCGGCGTCGTCGGGATGGTTGCGGCGCCGCTCCCCCGGGGGCAGGGCGAGGGCACTTAAGGTGTTTCGAATGAAATTTGCATGACGAACGCCGGGCCCGAGTTTTACTCGGTGGTTGGACGAAAAAATAACAGCCGCCGGCCGTTTAGCGGCGCGCACACACATATTTTTCTCTCGCGCGAGCCGGTAACGAGCATCCTGCGGGATACGGGTCCGTTGCCCGCGGTGTATCGCCTAAAGAGCCGCTGTTTTGCATAAATAACTGTCCGGGGAGCCGATTCAATTTTCTCTAGGCGTTCCTAACGGATCAGGTGGTTCTTAAAATGGCCAACCTCTAGACGACACGGAAACTTTCTCCGGGAAAACCGTCCCCTGGACAACCTGTTCCCGTCCCCGATGCTCCTCGTTTCCTTTTCCTTCCTATTTTCGCAACGTAGGTGAGAAGCGAACTCGTTACCGAGGAATACGATCGGCAGGATAATTGTGCCGGCGATCGTGAAACTTGGGGAATTGGTTCCATGACTGGGAAACCGTGAGGTAGAAGCGTGAACGTTGATACGTGGTCTAAGGGAACGTTTAATTTTAATTTGCCGTTGTGGAACAACTTTTGGTATTTCTGCAAATTTTATTGCGTCGTTCGCTCTGATGAATACATTATGTAAGATAGGGAGAGAGTGAAAGTGCGAGGATAGAAGGAAAACCAGGCTCGTTGCGATAGTTTTAGGTGTAGAATAAGTGAGGGTAGTTTTTAAGGACCATTAGGGAAAGCGAGGAACGATTCTTTTAAGGGAAGAGTATCGTGTGATGTTTGTCTTTTATTTTTATATATATCACCCTTATTTAAACAACGTGTAAGGGATTTGCCAACATGTGGGATGGTAGAAAGGGATGTTACATTTAAAATGTATAAAGCAAGCGACTGTCTAACTGTATCACCACTCTTCGTCTGTGTCATTGTGTCCTTGCTTCATAGTTCAGTCATCTTTTATTCACTTACACCAACTGAATACTCATACGATCATCTATAATCTGTCCTAAATGTTCTCGAGGGAAGATTCTTTCGAGAGAGAAGTGACGTTTGACGTTTGTCTTTTATTTTTATATATATTACCCTTATTTAAACTACATGTAAGAGATGTGGGTTGAGGAAAGGGATGTTAGATTTAAAATATATGAAGCGAATGACTCTTTAACTGTATCACCACTCTTCGACTCTTCTTCTGTGTCATTGTGTCATTGCTTCGTAGTTTAATGACCTTTTATTTTCTTACATTGCACACTCACGATTGTCGATAATCTATCCTAAATATCCTCGCTGCATATTTATAACGCGAGTTTTAGACACGAAAACAGTGCGAGGGTAGGACGAAAACCAGACCGATTGTAATAGTTTCTGATGTCAAATAAGTGAGAGTAGTTTTTAAGCACCATTAGGGAAAGCAAGGGACCATTCTTTTAAGAGAGGAGTGTCATGTGACGTTTTTCTTTTATTTTTATATATTTCACCCTTATTTAAACAACGTGTAAGGGATTTGCCAACATGTGGGTTGGTAAAAAGGGATGTTAGATTTAAAATATATAAAACGAGTGACTGTCAGACTGTATCACCACTCTTCAGCTCTTCGTCTCTGTCATTGTGTCTTTGTTTCATAGTTCAGTCATCTTTTATTCACTCACACCAACTGAATACTCATACGATCATGGATAATCAATCCTAAAATTCTCGAAGGATGATTCATACAAGAGAGGAGTGTCATGTGACGTTTGTCTTTTAATTTTATATATATAATTCTTATTTAAACAACGTGTAAGGGATGCGAGTTGAAGAAAGGGATGTTAAATTTAAAATATATAAAACGAAAAACTGTCTGACTGTATCACCACTCTTCGTCTGTGTCATTGTGTCCCTGTTTCACAGTTCAGTCACCTTTTATTCACTCACATCAACTTAATACTTAAACGATCATCGATAATCAATCTTATAATTCTCGAGGGATGATTCTTTCGAGAGAGGAGTGTCGTGTGACGTTTGTATTTTATTTTTATATATATCACCCTTATTTAAACTATATGTAAGGGATGTGGATTGGCAAAAATTTATGTTAGATTTAAAATATACAAAGCGAATGACTGTCTGACTGTCACCACTCTTCATCTGTATCATTGTGTCTTTTTTTCATACTTAATTCACCTTTTATTCACTCACACCTATTATACACTCACGATTTTCGATAATCTATCCAAAATATTCTCGCTGCGTATTTATAACGCGACTTTTAGACACGAAAACCGAAAGAAACGAACGTTCTTCGTACGTTTGATCAAACCGGTTACTGATTTGAGGAAACCCGATGATGATTCCCGATCTGGCGTCTCCATAGCTCGTTTCTATGGTCGTTTAATCGCGCTCGCGGCGCGTAATTCCGCTCAAGTTCATAGAGACGGTTTTACGCGTCGATCGAGATTTATTTGCCGCGGCCGTAGTCGATCAACGGGCCCCAGTCCGAGGAAAAACGGGGGAAAAAGAAGGCGCACCGTCGATTTCATTAATATTCATTAGCGGTTTCAATTTCGACTCGCTCGTTTATCACCCGGCTGAGCATCCGCGAGCGGACGCGAATTATTTCGCACGGTTCTCGCCGGCGGCTGGCGTCGATTTCCGAGTTCCTTCCCGCGAAAACCCGGCAACTTGGCGGAATCGAACGGACGATGCCGCGTTTCCACCCTTCGAGTGTCCACCACCCTCTTCCGATATCTCCATTTCCTATCCAATTACATTTATTTCGACAGCGGTAATATAGAAACACCGCGGCGCGGCCGTTAGAGGAAAATGTTTCGAAGAATCAAAGGGGAATTAAATTGCAAAGAGTTGTCGATACGCTTCGCAAACAGATCGCGACTCCGCTCGAACTCGCGCGGAGGAAATGTCGCGTTTTCGAGACGTTTTAAAGTATTTTCCTCGCTGGAATATTTTTTTGAAGTTTTTTCTTTTTTCTTATTTCCTCTGGTAACAGTATTTGGGACGAGTGACCGCGATCTTTACGATAATGATCTCCGACGCGATCAATTGCGGAGAATCGTGCGCCAAACGCGCCGTGTTATCCACTAATTTCCCTATCGAATCGTGTTCGCGCATACCGCCAAGTCCATCGTATTTTACCGGCACCTTTCCTAGTATCAGGCGTGTTCGCGCGAATTTTGCGAAGGGCCGCGCTAATACGTTTACGCGCGCGGTGTGCGCGCGCCATTAGTAAACGCTCGTAAATTCGTAACGCGTGTAAATGCGAATGGAAATAATGGTATCGCGAAGCTCATTAACGGCCGTTCGGCTAACCTAACGCGATTACGCTACACGCTGGGCTAAATATTTCCTGGACTGAAATTCGGAACGAAGAAGAATCGGAGCTTCGATCGATTGGTGTAGGGTTAGGGACGTAGATTTCATTTTTCGTTTGTAAATTGTTTAATCAGAATTATCGAAGACATGGAAGAATTTTTTTGGTCAACGATTCTAATATTTTATTCCCGTGGTTGGAGATTTTTTTAACGTTCTATTTTACGGGATGTATTTGACCATCGTTTATTATTTTGGATAGTCTTTTTTGGTATTTCGTGTGCATTTTATTAGGTCGTCCTATAAGTTCGATCCGCGGTGATATTTACGTTCTTCGTTGCATTTTATAAACTATATCGATGGTTAACGTCTTTGTCAATGAAATACAAACAAAAGAATGACTAAACTTTTTCTTAATATTTAAAGGTTTATTCGACGTATAATTTTAAACGGTAAAAGTAAAAATCGGCACGAATTTATGTATATAATTTATTAATATATATACATTACTCTGTCTACGTTTTATTAGAAGCAGCGTTTAGGAATGTTCTAAACAATAATTATTAATGCAGTATTGAAATTAAATTTGAAATTAAATCAGTGAAATCGGGATGAAAAAAGGCATTCAAAAGAAATTATTGCACGTCAGTCAGTAATAACGATTAAAATTACCCCGTAATAACGACATCTTTGCTCGGGAAGGGTATTTTCTGAGGAATTTATTAACCGGTATACTCCATCGAGCGATAAAATTATTCTCGGTATAATAAGTGCATCTGTCTCGGCATGACACTACGTCGCTTCTTCAGCTTCCTCGAATTTAATTTCCCGTCTGCACAGTACCGCACGGCACGTCATAGTTGTAAAACATTTTATCGAACAGCCCGTTGGAAGCGTGCAGGGTGAGTAGATCGAGGGGGTTGGAAATATTCGAAGCCTCGAATAATAGTGTCCCCGACGTTGAAATACAATTCACCAGGGAGACGTAAAAAATCGCGACGAATTCTAACAAGGCGTCTCCTTCTTCCCTCTTCGATCCCTCCGCAACGGTTCTTCGTTTAATTAATCTCCATATAAGACCGATGACATCCGCTTCCGTTAAACCTACTCGATACGCTTGACATACCCTTGTCGTAACAGTCTTTTAACCATTCTTCCATTCCGCGTGTCTTCCACGTCAATTTCGAATTTTAAAACGATTATCCTCCGTAAAAATCCTGGCTAGCTTTGTCGTTCTCTTTACGTTTCGAAATTTCAAAATATACAAGGTTAGCGAAAAATGAAATGACGGGAAAGGAGGAATTCGATTTTATGGACGCGACGAAAACTCGACGATGGCTCGAGTTAAAACTAAACAAAGAGTTTTCATTCGCTCTAGGGGTAATTCCTCCATAAAATATAGATCCAAGATACCTAAATTAGAGTAATATCGGCCATTGGCAATCGAAGATTGACAAATTTGTCATAATTACATCCTTGGTACGTTTCTCTCACATCTTCCGTTGACTTTGTCACTTGTTGGTCCATCGATGCTAACTCTCTTTCTTTCTTCGAACAACATTCCCTCTTCCAAATTGCATAGATTCTCTATTTGCGAATCGCTCGGTTCCCGATTCTTCTTCGCGCGATCGTAGTCGCGTAGATGTCGCAACATCTATAGTACGTTTCTCTCGCATCTTCCGTCGACTTTGTCACTTGTTGGTCCATCGATGCTAATTCTATCTCTTTTTCTTCGAACGACACTCCCTCTTCCTAATCGCATAGATTCTTTATTCGCGAATCACTCGATTCTCGATACTTCTTCGCACGATACTGGTCGCGTAAACATCGTGACATCCATAGTACGTTTCTTCTGCGTCTTCCGTCGAATATGTTACTTGTTTGTCCACCGATGCTAATTCTCTCTTCCTTCGAACGATACTATTCTCTCTTCCAAGTCGTATAAATCCTCTATTCCCAAATCACTCGGTTCTCGACACTTTTTCGCACGATAGTGGTCGCGTAGACGTCGCGATATCCATAATACGTTTCTCTCACGTTTTCCGTCGAATCTGTCACTTGTTTGTCCACCGATGCTAATTCTCTGTTCTTTCGAACGATACCACTCTCTCTTTCAAGTTGCATAGATTCTCTATTCGCGAATCGCTCGATTCCCGATTCTTCTTCGCGCGATCGTGGTCGCGTAGACGTCGCAACGTCCATAATACGTTTCTCTCACGTCCTCCGTCGAATCTATCATTCATTATTCTATCGATGCTAATTCTCTCTTCTTTTGAACGATACTACTCTCTCTTCCACGTCGCATAGATCCTCTATTTTCAAATCGCTCGGACCCCAATACTTTTTCGCACGATAGTGGTCGCGTAGACATCACGATATCCATAGTACGTTTCTCTCGCGTCCTCGGTCGAATCTATCATTCATTATTCTATCGATGCTAATTCTCTCTTCCTTCGAACGATACTACTCTCTCTCTTCCACGTCGCATAGATCCTCTATTTTCAAATCTCTCAAATCCCGATACTTTTTCGCGCGATCGAGGTCGCGTAGACATCGCGACATCCATAATACGTTTTCTCGCGTCTTTCGTCGGATCTGTCCCTCGATGGTCCATCGATGCTAATTCTCTCTTCCTTCGAACGATACTACTCCCTCTTTCAAGTCGTATAGATCCTCTATTTCCAAATTTCTCGGACCCCAATACTTTTTCGCACGATAGTGGTCGCGTAGACGTCGCGACGCGTACGCCTTACGAAGCGTGGCTTGTTCCACGGCGGGAACCCTTGGCTCGAAGAAATTCGAAGAGGCCTCGCAACCCCGGCTAAGAGAGGAGCGGGACACAGCGGCGAGAGATAAATAAATTGCACCAACGACCGCGATAAAGAGGGAGCAGGAGAGAGAAAGAGAGAGAGCGGGCGAGAGGAAGGCCGAGGGTGAATTGTGCAGGGGACAAAGGAAATGAGATCCGCGGAAAGGCGCAGATATAACGTTATAAATTTATTTATGCAATACAACTTGGCCCATTCGAATTACAATAGCGCGAAATTTAATTGGATCGTTTACAGGCGGCGGTCTCTCGCGGCGCGCTATCGGATCCAGCCGCCCCCTTCTTTTTCTTCCGCTTCTTCTTTCCCGGTCGCCCTTCTGCCGGTTGTCATCGAAAAACAAAAGAGATTTCATCGACTTTCCTCGAGCACGCGGTTGCTTCCTCTCTTAAACTCGCTACCAGCTAGAAGGACACTCGTGCACCCTTTACTTTCACCGTAGACGGCGAGCCCGGTGCCGCAATCCTACCGATTTTATCATTTCGCGTGCAACGATAAAACAATTGGAATCGAGTGTACACTCGTCCCGCTTCGAGCACGAGGTCCACGTTTCCCCCCGGTACCCCCCGCTTTTATCGGTCCACCGTGTGCCGCGTAAGACGAATTAATTGTCCCTCGTCGAGTGTGCGTCGCAATTAATCCTACCCCTCGATGCGTCCATATTTCATAGCGCCGCGATTTCCAAAAGCTTCCGACTACCAGCTGCCTGTTGTCCTTCCTCCACGCGATCTCGGAAAAACGAACTCTCCTAATTTCTCGTATTTTCCAATTTTTCCCCTTGGTACTTACGTAAAGGTATTTTTTTGACTTTCGAAACGACGAGTCAACGTGTTTGCGATAACCAAGAGATCGAGTGATTATTCGAGATTCGAAGCTTCCGAAATTAATTAAAATTTGAACTTGTATTTCATCAGACGCGTATATTACGTATGCCTTAGATTTTCGCGAATTCTGCACTGGGCTGTGATTTCCAAACGCATTCGACCACCAGGTGCCTGTTGTCCTTCCTCTACGCGATCTCGGAAAAACGAACTCTCCTAATTTCTCGTATTTTCCAATTTTCCCCTTGGTACTTACGTAAAGGTATTTTTTGACTCTCGAAACGACGAGTCAACGTGTTTGCGATAACCAAGAGATCGAGTTATTATTTGAGATTCGAAGCTTTTGAAATTAATTAATATTTGAACTTGTATTTTATCATAGATGCGTATACCACGTATGAGTTAGATTTTCGTGAATTCTGCTCTGGACTTCGATTTTCAGAAGCTTCGGACCAATAGCTGCCTGTTGTCCTTCCTCCACGCGATCTCGGAAAAACGAGCCCTCCCAATTTCTCGTATTTCCAATTTTTCCCCTTTTTATCAACGTAAAGAACGTTTCAATTCTCGAAACGACGAATCGGATGTTTGCGATAATCAAGGGATCGTGTGATTATTCGAGATTCGAAGTTTTCGAAATTAATTAATATTTGAATTCGTATTTTATCATAGATGCGTATACCACGTATGAGTTAGATTTTCGCGAATTCTGCACTCGGCTGTGATTTCCAAACGCATTCGACCACCAGGTGTCTGTTGTCCTTCCTCCACGTGATCTCGGAAAAACGAGCCCTCCCAATTTCTCGTATTTCCAATTTTTCCCCTTTTTACCAACGTAAAGGTATCTTTTTAACTCTCGAAACAACGAGTCAACGTGTTTGCGATAACTAAGAGATCGAGTGATTATTCGAGATTCGAAGCTTTCGAAATTAATTAATATTTGAACTCGTATTTCACCACAGATGCGTATACTACGTTTGCGTTAGATTTTCACAGGAGAGTTCCCCAAGTCCGCGAATTCTGCATTGCTAAACCCAATTCCGTTTCAAAAATTTACTACTCTGGTATCGCACTTCTTCCACCACAGAGAACTCAGGTCAATCGAGCGAAATCAGGTCTTCAACACTTGGAAAGCGTGTGTATGGTGCGAAAGAAATATAAAGAAGATTAAGAACGGTGTGAAATTGAGCGTTGTATTGTATCAATTTATTAATAAATTATTGTGCAATCCCTGTACTATAAAATCACACGTACGCGCCAAGAACACTCGGATTACTTTTCCACTCGAAATAACAGGATAATCTCCTTCATTTTTCGAATCACGGACATGTATAGCGTCTTTTATGACGCGTTTCGATCCCGATACAAGGAGAGAACGAGTTGTCTCCATTCCGGATAATTATCGTTCGTAGCCATAAAACGAGGAACACGGTAGTACCACGTTTTCCAGGTTGCTTTGGAAAATCGTAATCACCGACAAAGCGTCTCGGAACGCGCACAAAGCTGGCGAGAGGAAGCGTGGTTCCCGCTTAAACTCGCCGTTCTCGAAAAACATCCCGCTTTCCGCCCCTTAGCCTCTGCTCGCCGCTCCGGGACGGTTTATCTCATCGAAGCAGCCGTGGAATATTATTTCTGATATAATTCCCGGTCGCTGGCTTTCCTTCTTACCCCCGTCGCTGCAACCCTCTCCTCTGCAACCCTCTTCCTCCTCCGAACCAGCTCTACCCCGACTCTTTCTAGTTCTTCGCTCGTTTCTCCGCGCTTTGGCTTCCCTTCCCTTCCGCGGGCACAGCCGGGCCTCTCCTATCCCCGTTTCATTAATTTTATCTGCACGTTTTACGAGCGGCATCCGCAGCCCGAAACAAATTAATTGCGCCACGCCACTCGAATTAATTGGCGAGCTCGCGAGTCCTTTGCTACCTGTTCGCGATTTCTAGCCGGTCCTTGCCACGGTTTCTTCTCTCTATGGTTGTGTTCCCGGCAAGAGGATTCGGCTGGTGGTAGGCTCGTTTTTCACCGGTGGATACGGTGTGTTACAGAGAACCGAAACGACGTCATGGGGAACCACTGACGGGGTTTTACACTCGCTGCAGAGACCTGAACAGAGCGCGATTCTCTGTGAAAACTCGGCGAGACGGTTTTGCTTCGGGTTCTATTTCGCGGGTTTCTCCTTTTTGTTTCCTCTAGTTCTCTCTCTCTCTCTCTCTTTTTTTTCGGAAAGGAAGTCGGTTTGAATGACGCGCGAACGCGCTCGCCGTTTGACTATGGCCAAAGCGGAGGGACGCGTGACTTTAATTGGCGCGTTGCATTGATTTCGCGGGAAACGGTCGCTAATTAAAAAACGCGCGGATTCTTTCAGGAAGTTTGAATTGGCGGACGGTTGAAAAGAAGCGGAGGAGGAAGTTCGGAGAGAGTTAATACGCGGATTTTCTTCGCTGTTTGAAAACTTCGTGCCTCGGTTCCCTCGGTCCTACCGACGAATCGGTAGAGGCCAGGTTTAACCTCGTTAACCGTGTTTACGCTTCTGCTTCTGCGGCGATCGGTCGTTTGCGATTTAAACGGCAGTCTGATCGATCAGTCCTGTCTAAATTCATTTCCGGACATTCTTTCGTACACCTTTTTCCCTTTCTTTTTGGTCGCGAAAAATCTTCTTACACATTCTTGAAACTTTCGTACATCTTACACTTCGATTTTGAAGTTTATCACAAGGTAGACTCGTCATTTTATCATAAAGAATTATCGAAATAAGAAATTAGCGAAACGATGAATTCTAGAACTCTGTTCTCACTTTCGCGACGCGAGATTAACACGTATCCATTCTTTCGTACACCCTTTTCCCTTTCTTTTTGGTCGCGAAAAATCTTGTTGCAAATTCCTGAAACTTTCGTACATCTTGTACTTCGATTTTGAAGTTTATCGCGAGGTAGACTCGTCATTTTATCATAAAGAATTATCCAAATAAGAAATTAGCGAAACGATGGATTCTAGAACTCTTCGGCTGATCGACTTCAGAAATGTAGGCTTGACCAATTCTCGTTTTCACAACGCGAGATTAACGCGTATCCATTCTTTCGTACACCCTTTTCCCTTTGTTTTTGGTCGCGAAAAATTTTGTTGCAAATTCCTGAAACTTTCGTACATCTTGTACTTCAGTTTTGAAGTTCATCGCGAGATAGACTCATAATTTTATCATAAAGAATTATCCAAATAAGAAATTAGCGAAATGATGGATTCTAGAACTCTTCGGCTGATCGACTTCAGAAATATAGGCTCGATCAATTCTCACTTTCGCAACACGAGATCAACGCTTATTTTCGACAAATCGCAACTAAGAAAGAAGCTCCCGTTTACGTTCTTGTTACAAATTCACGAAACTTTCGTACATTTTGTGCCTCGATTTTGTAGTTCAACGCGAGTTACTTTATTACGAAGAGTCAGCAGTAGAAACGATGGATTCTAGAACTTCCTTTATGCTCTTCAGCTGATCGACTTGAGAAATGTAGGCTCGATCAATTCTCTCTATCGCGTATTTGAATACGCGAGATTAACGCGTATCCGACAGAACGCTGTTAAAACAGAGTATCGTTTCGTTGCACACCGGTTCGAAGATCCTCGTTAGAAGTTGCGGGATTAAGCTCGCGAATCCGCTCGTTGCACCGACGATCTGGAACCGCGACGAAGCCTTCTTAATCCCATCCGACGATCGCTCGATCCGAGATCCATCTTCTCGATTTCTCTTCCTCGATTCTCGTCGTTAAACCTCCGCAATTCTGAAGCCTCGATTCCGATTCAATCGGCGATACACGCGACCGTCTCGACAATGGCGACCGAAACCTAAAACGAGTTAATTCCCATAGCTATCCACGAGAACGGCTGGCCGTTTAAAAACTGTTCTCCTAACACCGTGGCGCGGCAATAACTAGCTATGACCTCGGTTTACATTTGGATTTACATGGAAAGGTGCGTGAATGGCGGGAAACGGCCTCGCAGCGAACCCCGTGGCCGAGCAACGACTGGCCAAGTAAATTGGTAACTAAGTGGCAGGGTAATATCGGTAACAGTTTGCCACGGGAGCTTGTTGCTGTTTGCGCTGCTACTGCCGCATACAGGAGCGGAAGTTGTTGGAAAGGGGCACAGACGGGACGAGGTTAACGATCAACGCGAAACTCTTCTTTGCGGCTCGTTCGTTCCGACTTCCGGCCGCCGCCAGGAAGCAACGTGCTCCCTTTCCGTTCGCCGGGGGATTCCTCGAATTATTTGCGAATTTTTTAACCTCCGCGTTGTGAGTCCCCGTCGTTTTAATACCTTCCCGATAGTACCGTGCTTCGAAAATAATTTCTGCGCGAATAATTCGCCGGCTGCGTTATTTTCGCTCTTACGGCAAATTATTGACAATTTCGCGGTTCAGAAATTCTACTTTATTAGATGGCCTTGTACTACTCGTTTTGAGAAAATTATTTCTAGATACTTGTAGATTATTTGAGGTGATTTGTTTGAATAGGGAATTTATTACTAATGTGGAAGTACAAAAGTGAAGATTGTATAAGGTATTATCTTTGGACCATTTCAAATGATCGCTGTGAATATTTGATATTGAGTTTGACCAATAGCGAACACGCAAATAATAGTCTCGATGGTAGGTGATATAGGAGCGAGGATGTAAACACCTGGCTTCTTCTCGCGGACAGACAGTAGACACGTCCCATTTTGAAGAAAAACACGTTCTCTAGCGCTTTCAGGTCCCCGATACGTAAACTTATCCCAGTTAACCCTTTGACTGTCATGTTGGTCATATATGACCGGCAACGGTTTCTCCCGTGACGCCATGGTGGTCATGGGTGACCGGTGCCTTTCAACTTTTTACAATTGTAAAAAACTAAATGAAAATCGAGAGTTAGCGTATTTGAATATGGCCGATGTATAGAAGATACATTGAAATAAAATGTGCCCTATCGAACGATTAAAATTTTTTATTAGAACAATAAAGAATAACAAAATGTTAGAATAAATCTTGCATCTAACGGTGCACTTTGTTAAAGCACTCCAAACATAAATGCGGCGCACCGATACAATCCGGACAATAAGTGGTCACCTTCTTGGTCTTATTTTTAGCAATTTTTCACCCAAATAGTTTGGAATTTTTTTTCTAACATTCCCTGCAAAATTTTCGTTCCAGGTACACTCGTCCTTCTTTTTCTTTGCAATTTGTGTCGTAATCTTCGTCGAACCATTACTAAGGCGCCACGGTGGTCACCCGTGACCACCAGTAAGAGAAACGCACCATTTGATAAAAATTTTGCCATTATATGCTTTGAATAGTAAAAATAATTCCGTGGCGTCCTGGGCGAAACATATGATTTCAGCGTGGCAGTCAAAGTGTTAATTCCCAATTCGAAGATCGTTTAAAGAAAATACTCGTGTAAGGAATGTAACATTCCTGAATCGTGTCTGTATCATCTCAAGTATCTCGAATAATTCATTTTCCTGTTGCATCTCGCAAAGTTTCCATTAACCTATGCTAAAATAAGATTGTCAGTCGTTCCTCGCAACCTTCTTCTTCGTCAAAAGGTGAAGGCCGAAGACGTATCAGTACGTAAGCCTAACCCAGCTAATTCCCGATTCGAAGATCGTTTAAAGAAAATATTCATACAAGGAACGTGTCATTCCTCAATCCTGTCTGAATCATCACATGTCACGAGTAATTCATTTTCCTGTCTTATCTCGCGAGGTTTCCATTAACCTATGCTAGGACAAGATTGTCAGTCGCCTTTTTATCCTTACAACCTTCTTCTTCGATGAAAGAGACCGAAAGAAGTATGAGTACATAAAGAAGTTTAAAGAAAATACTCGTATAAGGAACGTATCATTCTTCAATCATGCCTGTATCGTCACGTATTACGAGTAATTCATTTGCCTGTTTTATGTTGCAAAGTTTCCATTAATCTATGCTAGGACAAGATTGTCAGTCGTCCTTTTCTTCGCAACCTTCTTCTTCGACGAAAGGTAAAGGCCGAAGAAGTATAAATACATAAACCTAACCCAGCTCATTCTCAATTCTAAGATCGTTTAAAGAAAATACTCGTACAAGGAACGTGTCATACCTCAATCCTGTCTGAATCATCACATGTCACGAGTAATTCATTTTCCTGTCTTATCTCGCAAGGTTTCCATTAACCTATGCTAGGACAAGATTGTCAGTCGTCTTCTTCCTCTCAATCTTCTTCTTCGATGAAAGGTGAAGGCCGAAGAAGTATCAGTAGATAAACCTAACTCAGCCAATTCCCGATTCGGAGATCGTTTAAAGGAAACACTCATGAAAGGATGTATCAATTCCCTAATCGTGTCTGTATCATCACGTATCACGAGTAATTCTTTTTCCTGTCGCATCTCGCGAAGTTTCTATTAACCTATGCTACTACAAGATTGTCAGTCGACCTTTTCTTCGCAACCTTCTTCTTTAATGAAAGGTAAAGGCCGAAAAAGTATCGGTGCATAAACCTAATTTGGCTAATTTTCTATTCGAAGATCGTTTAAAGGAAACACTCATAAAAGGATTTATCCTCAATCGTACCTGTATCATCACGAATGATTGATTTTTCTGTCTTATCTCGCAAAGTTTCCAGTAACCTATGCTAGGACAAGATTATCTGTCATATTTTCTTCGCAACCTCCTTCTTCAATGAAAGGTAAAGGACGAAAAAGTATCAGTACATGAACCTAATCCAGCTAATTCCCGATTCGAAGATCATTTAAAGGAAACACTCATAAAAGGATGTATCAATTCTTCAATCGTACCTGTATCATCACGTATCACGAGTAATTCCTTTTCCTGTCTTATCTCACGAAGTTTCCATTAACCTATGCTAGAACAAGCTTGTCAGTCATCTCTTTTCTTCAACGAAAGAGGCCGAAGAAGTATCACTACATAAACCTAACCCACCCAATTCCCAATTCGAAGATCGTTTAAACGAAAATACTCGTACAAAGTATATATCAATCCCCCAATCGTGCTTGTATCATCACGAATAATTGATTTTCCTGTCTTATCTCGTGAAGTTTCCATTAACCTCTACTACGACAAGATTGTCAGTTATCTTCGACGAAAAGTAAAGGCCGGAACTCGACAGGTTGCTCATTGCATGGAACTCGGTACGTAATGGCGTATAATTACCATCGTCAGTTAGCCACGTGCGTCTGTCTAGGGTGCAGCACTCGAGAATATGGAAAGAGGGGCGACTGGGCGGTGTTGGGTTAGGTGAAATTAAGCGTTTCCCTTACGACTGAATGTTTCACGTGGCACTTGGACGGTGCCGGGCCTGGGAAGGCTACAATGGGCCGCAATAAAGCGGGAAGAAAACTTGGCCCGGTGACGGGACACGGGAGCGAGACTACTGCGGTGGCCGGCGCGGCTTCGGCATACGAATATCCGCATCAGCTCGGCCTCCTCTTCGTCTTTCTCCTCTACCCTTCCTTCTCTTCCTTTCCTTCCTTCCCTTCCATCCCTTCCGCTATCTCTATTTACACGATACGTGTGTGGCCTACGATGCAACCCGTTCTTTTACGCGTCCTCTCTTCCCTTCTCTTCGTCCCATCCCTGTCTACCAACTCTCTCTCTCTCTCTTTCTCTCTCTCTCTCCTTCACCCTACCTTCCTTTTCCCCAGCCATGAACGCCGCCACCACGACAGGATATCGCCAAGTAAGTTCCCGCTCGTTCGAGCAGGGTCTCAATCCAATAACCATTTAAGAGCCTTACACTCGTACCTTACACGTCGAGGAAGCCGCTTTTACACCGCGCAACCCTCCCTCTTCTACCCTTATCTTCTCTCTCTCCCTCTTTTTTCCTCGTTTCTTCGTATACTCGTTCTACTCGCAGCCTTCTTTCTCTTCTTTATTCCCTTTGCATCCCTCTGGACACGTTGGCGGGTGGTAACGGGGTTAGCCAGGCCGTGTAAACGTACTTAAGCGACGCGGAGAGAGACAGAGCGTGAGGCGGATTAAAAACCATTTGTTTCCGTATCGGGTGCGCGATTAGTATCGTCGCCTTCGTCTTTCTTCTCCGAGGTTGTTCTCGCCGCATAGTTCGCGAGACTCGTATGGGGTACTGGCAGGGGTTCCGAGAGATTCGTTGACAACTATTTCGTAAGTTCTTGGGGTTGTTATTATAGAACCAGAGATGATTGATCGTTGATTCGGGGAAATTGATTTATGGGTACTTCGTTGCGCTTGTTAACGAAGATTTGCAGTTTTCAGAAGGTAAATGCCAATTTTTATTAGCAGAAATGTGCGAGTAACCCATTCACTGCCAACTATGAGATATCACGACGTAAATTCATAGTCGTTTGAGTTAGGAATTATTAGATAAGGTAAATACCATTTCAACACTATATATAAAACCAAATATTCTTAAATTTCTGAAATTTCTTCAAAATAAAATCTCAACGCCCAAAGCAAAACGCTTTAAATTTCCCTGTCAGTAAATGAGTTAAAAACGTGTATGTTTTCTCTTTATACTAATTAATCTCGATCGCGTCGTTGCAATTATCATCACCGTCGCAGCGTTATATTTAATTAATTTCTTAACATCGCTTGGAGCAACCTACAAGGTAGTATTCCCTTTTAATCAGTGGCAAGTTAAGATGGCGGCGCGTCCAATCTCGCGACACAAAGACGGCTGAAAAAAGAGAGAGAGAGGGTGAGTGAGAGAGAACGGGACACCATTGTTATTCTGAAATTTGCTTTTCAACGCGAGAATATTATTAATATTCATATTACCCTTGGCAGACGTCGAGGAGGCACGGGCCCCGCGTGCCGCCATTTTCTTCGTACCCCTTTGAACGCGACAATGGGTTAAGTAGTGCATGTAAACATACTTAAAGGTGTCTGAATGGCAAAGAGAGAGAGAGAGAGAGAGGGTGGAGGGGAGAAAAAACGAGGCGGTTGAAATTAAAAACCATCGGTGGTAACGAGCTGCCATAAACACCGTCCCCGGCATTTATATTTCCTTCCCTTTCCTTCGATCGTGTCGACCAACAACATCCGAGATAATAAAGAATTTTTCCTCCCGGTGTCTCTTTTAACAAGCTCGCGATGATTTATCTATATTGGACCAACAGCGCGTTATTTCTCGCGAATATTCGCCATTCGCGCGAGAAATGGCACCGCGACGGCCACTGGCGGATTAGCCAATTTTTGATCGAATTTTCCTCTTTTCCTTTCTTTTTTCTTCTCCGTGTATTATCTTCGTGCTCGGTGAAGTCGACGTAAAGAGGAAAAACGGAGAGGGGAGAGGGAACGCGCGAAAAAGAAAGGTCTCGCGCGGGTTACTTTATTCCCGATTTTTCCTCGTTCCCGTTTTCCATTTTGTTTATTTACCTTCCCGACTTGCTTGTTTACATTCCCGTTTTGTTTATTTACATTACGGATTCGCTTTGCTGCATTTTGTTCACGCCTGTTGACGTTCCCGTTGGTTTACCTTCTTGGTCCTTATTTTACATTTCGGCGTCGTATATCCGCGTTCCCAGGCTTGTTTGTTTACGCCTCGGTTTTGTTTATTTACAAAACTCGCGCGGGTTTATCGTTATTTCGACGAGCGCGATTTAGATTTCCGCGAGGTCACGTGATTTGTTGTGATCTTATTCCCAGTCACACGCTTCTTCGCGGTTATTTATTATCTCTTCCCTCTCCCTTTTTTTTTAAATATTTTTCTCCGCTTTTTTCTCTGTCTTTCCTCGTTTTCCTGAAATTTCGTTGTGAGTGGATCACGCGCCGAGGAAATGAACGATCGCGTTCGGTAATCGCGTTCGAAATATCGCGAGACTTGGCTGGAAAAATAGCGAAGAAGCGTACGACTGTTGGCAAAACAAATTTTAAATAACGATGATATCACAATCGGCGAAACTTCCAAGTCAATACGTCGATTACGCGAGTTCGCGGTCGGATAAATCATCCCGTAACGTCGAAATTCAGGCGAAGATCAATCAATTTAAACGAGCGATTTCGGACATTGCGTTCTTTTTAATTAATTAGGGACAAGCGGTCGAATTCCACGAGATTAACGTCATTTTGTTTATGCCTGTATAATTATTATTATCTTCTAATTAATTGCTGTACCCATGCGAGTCATCCTTTCTGCGTGTTTTCATCTTTTCATTTCCTTTCTTGTATTTGTGTTCGTGCGTATTGTAATTCATTTGTAGCGAATCTATTTTTGTTTTATTATAAATTGATTCCTCTTCTTCTTATCCTTCTTAGCTCCTCTACGATTCTACTACAATTTTTATTATTATTATTAAGGTCTATTTAATTTGTATTCTGCCTAAATACCGATTTATGTCGCCATTCTTCAGGTGTTTGAACTAATTACTATCTATTACGATATCTATGACGGAAATGGCGAACTTGTAAGTAAGAACAGATCAGCCACGTGTAATACAGACTAGATATATTCAAGAATAAACAGACTTGTTCATATTTAATAAAATAATAGCGATTTCTACAACTATACTCGAGTACACGATACAAAACACATAGGTTCGTATTCAAGTACTTCGCTGGAACGATATTTATTATATTGGGTCGTTCGGAAAGTCATTTCATTTTTTATTTTTTTTCTTATGCGTCTGAAGTGGTGAAGCTGGCTATGAAAATATATAATTAGGTCCTGTGTTGGGAAAAAATGAAATGACCATCCGAACGACCTAATACTTGGAAACCTCGTTATACGTGAAAGATACGCTTAGCCACGAGTGTCAACTGGTGTCGCGAATCTCTATCGTTCGCGGTAATTTCCAGTAATTTCCAGTAATTTCCAATAATTCGCAGGGTTTTTCAAGCGAGCGTGAGTATGGAGGCTTGGAAATGGGGTGAGGCGAGGGATTGGCTGAAATTGCCGTATCTCTGGCTGCTGTTCCCCGTGACACGGAGGATCGGCTCGATAACCTCCGCGGTAAACATCACGAACGGGAATACCGGGGTCGGAGATGTCGATAATCCGTGTCTTGGTTTAACAATTACCAGGTCGATACTCGCGAGCCATCGTCCGCGCGATTAATTACCCCCCGTCGAGTGGCGGTGGTAATTGGATTGCAATGAACTCTTATCTTGACACCGCTTAATCGCCCGACCAATGACCGCTTTTTATCTATCGAAAACAGCTACCGATGGTCCATTTCGAGGATGTTTACAAACGCGGATCGTGCTCGAGATAATGGTTAAATATAAATCGCGGCCGCGGAAATAGCGCGCGGATTTCGATAATGCGTATTTCGGCGAACCAACCGCGGCCAATTCGCGATGCGTTTGTTTCTCTTTTTATGCCCCTCTCTTATTTTTTCGCTACCCTCCTTTCGTTTCGGATAATTTTGAATTACGCGAAACATCGGCAATTTTATCTGGATCGTGAATTTCGGTGTTAATTATCTAACCGAGGCTTCTCTTGTTTCAGATCGAGGATGACCCGCAGAAGGAGAAGGTAAATACGAAATTTCTCTGGTACTTATGAATCTAATACTTATAAATCGTGACAAGAAGATACGTGTTTCTTTTTGTTATCTCAGTAGCAAAATAGGTGGGAATATGGATGGATTAAAATTTACATATGACGAAATTTCAGGAGCTTCCTTCATCATCGATTCGTATAATTATCGCTATAGACTTTCCACATAGCGCGAAGTTCGTTGATATAACGATATCGAAATAAAATTTGCATATAGCGAAATTTAGAAATCGAAACTCGCGGTAGTCCTCATTCTCTCGTAGAAATTTATCCTCGATATGTATATCTACGTATAATTTGCATTATATCTTCTGCGTGTAATCCTTGCAGAAAGCTATTCACCAAAATTATCCTTTTTCATCTCGTTTTATTCCCATGTCGTATAGTTTCTTTTCATGGCTAGTAATTGGTCGTTAGTCGTAGATTTAGATAAATAAAATAAGAATAATTCACCGGACGGGATCGGAAGGAACCGGGGGTTATTTTGGTTAGACGACAATTACCGCAAATTAGATTTCGCGAGGGAAAGGAGGGGGAGCCTGGAATATCCGGAATATCTGGAATCGAAAGGAAGAAAAGTTGGCAGAACTGCGGCAGAAGCTCGCGGAGGTAGCCGAACCCGTTTCGTCCCCGTGCGGAATATGGTTATCTGGCGTCATCTAAATACCAATATTCAAGGGTCTTAAGGAATTCTCCCTTTCCCTTTGCCTCCGCCTTATTCCGCCGGAGTAAGCAAATTTTTGCAGCGGCCAAGAAAATGGAGGAAGGGCTCGTTTGTTATACGAATCGCTGCTCTCCTCTCTGCATCCACCGCGGCCCCGTTCCTTCTCCTTTCGATCGTCACTTTGCCAACGCGTCCCGTCCCACGGATAAATCCTGCATCCAATTTCCACGAAGGGACCGCCGCCTGTCCCTTTTGCCTGCGAGGCAACGATCGAACCAACCCCGTGACAGAATTCGAACAAATCTTGTCCATCGCTAACCGTGCCAGACGAATTTCTGGACCCTGCCCTGCCCGGAGATCTCCTCGGTCCTCGGTCCCTGGCTGCTCGAATCAAGAAACAGTCGGTGACGTGCTCCCGTGACAGAGTAGGCAGTACGTTTCCGGCGACGTGATTCCCTCTCGGACGACAGATTCACTTTTTCTTCGCACGTGAGCGAAATCCACTCGCTTTCTTCCCTCCACCGCTGATAGTCCCGATGTTTCCACCAGCTAGAATGATAACAGCCAGCAAATCGAAGGATCCACCGGTGAAAAATTATTCTAATATCCTATTCTACCTTCTCTCGTCTTCTCACTCTAGTTTGGGTGCTTCGTTATCCTTTTTTTTACTCGTCGATAGGAAGAGTCTCGCGGAAGAAAGGTCCGTGTAGGAGGAATAATTCTCTAGGATCGTTGAACGAATTCGCGCTGATCTCTGTAATGACGAAGATAACGTAGTAATTAGTTCAAGAGGAGTTGGATAAGGAAATCGAAGGGTTAACTGTGTAGTTTAGTCCTGTTTCTGCTCTTCTACGAATCTTTTTATCTTTCTTGAGCGATCTGATCGATTCTCGTTGTCACTTGGTCTTCAAGGGTCGACTTTCAATTCATACCGCTTATGTTATATTTATTTTCGAAATAAGATTGTTCGAAGATCGAGTAATGACGAGTATGAGCGTATCAACTCGCCTAACCACTTCCTCATACCTCTCGCTACCAAACTCGCGACTCCTTTTTTCGAGAGGATCCTCCCTGCTTTCTTTAATTTTTCCCTTGAAATTCGTAAATTCAAATTCGTCTTGTTTCTACTTAGGTTCCTTAACACTAGATTTACGAGACCCGTCAATTTGACGGGTAAGTTGCTCCAATTATACAATACTAATAGATTTCATCAACTTATATTAAATTTGTTAATATCGTAATTGTTTTTAAATCAAACTCATGGTCCTATATTTTAAGAAAATACGTAATTTTCTTTATCCGTAAACGTAGTGTTAAACCTACGATATTCCATCAAACTCGTCGAATTTACTAATCAAAGATGGAAGAAACAGTAACCTCTGTTTAGCAAAATATAAAATCATCATCCTTATCATCTCTCAAATTGACAAAATTCAATCTCCGAACATCTTCGCCATTCTTAACCTTTTACACTCGAAAGTTGGCTCTCAATCTCCATTTGCTTCGATACCATAACTCATATTTCTCACTAAAGATACTCCTCTCCTTCTTTATAGTGTTCTTAACCTTGCGACACCATAATAACATATTCGCAAAGGCAGAGTCCTATGCGAAAAGATTTCTCGCGAAAATCTTCATCACTTATCATCGCGTCTACTCGCGAGATAAACGGTACTCGCTTTAATTATGCTTCTGCGAGTAAACCCGACAAACGTATCGTTCGATCTTGAAGATTTCCGAAAACGCGGCGTATCCTTGAACCGGAAGCCCCCTTTACGCGAGGATTCGCACAGCGGAGGCGACACGCGGAGGAAAAAAGAGTCGATACGCGAGCGAGATAATTCGGTGATTTCAACGGGAACGTTCGGCTTGGAATTCCTTTCCGGGTCCGAGCCTTTTACGGCCAGGCCGGTGTAATTAAGGACGCTGAGGAACCGGTGAGCTCGTCGGACATCCTGGAAATCGGACTGCAAGTCGACCGGCCTGGTTAAACTTCGGGGATCTTGATCGACCGACTCGTCGCATTTGCAACCAACACCGTTCCTCTCCTTCTTTCGCCTTTCTTCCATCCGACACTGGCCGACTTTACGACCGACACTTGGACGCGAGCTTGATTAGAATTTTATCGAGTCTCCTGACGGGTTCCTGGCTCCCTCGAGATGTTCCACGGCCCTGTAACGAACCGACTCCGATCGTGCCGAAGAAAAATATCGAGCTGGAAAATTATCGTGCGTTATAGCTGTAATAAATTTCTGGAAAATTGGACATTAATTTAACGAAGCTTCGGAAGATGAGAAAGAATTTTTCTTTGCACTTTAGTTCGTCTTTGTTGATTGGTATTATTATATATTATTATATGTAGAAATTAATTGGAAGAGCGAGGTTAAGATGTGGATATGAATTTTCTTGGTTGTGCTTTTATCTTTTATAAAAGATTCATTTTTTGTTTCAACAGCGTTCTCGGGATTAAAAATAAGGACTCCAATCGATCGAGGATCGATACTCGTTCTGGATGGATGATCAATGGTAGTTGAATCAATTTTTCATTTTTATTTTTTGGAGGGCTCAGAGAGAGTGGATCATAATTGTGAAGGTTTTAATACGGAATTTCTCGGGACTTGTTTGCTGTTTACTTACGAGATATAGCGAGACATAAAAGTGTTAGTACCCTTCCTATCGTTCACTTTGGGCGGCTGCCATTTATTTATAGTACGTTTTATGAAATTCTTATAACGGGTATTGTATACTGTATACCGAGCTTCCAAAACGCTAAATTTTAATGGAAAACAACGCGGAGTTATAACAGATAGGGGAATTTTTGTTAACCTCAGCGAAATTTACAAGCCAGGGTATTCGTAAATATTTCGCTGATCATTTCGCGAACAATTTTCGCCAAAATTAACTGATCGGTTTGAGTTTCCATTATGTGTTAACACAAAACTACCATGGACTGAATCATTGTTCTCCAAACTTTCATTAAAAATTCTCCGTTCGACATTACCACATTAATCGCTCGTCTTTGCGATTTTTTTTCTAATATATGTGTAGATAATTTCTCAATTCTCAATTCTCAATTCTCAATTCTCAATTCTCAATTCTCAATTCTCAATTCTCAATTCTCAATTCTCAGTTCTCATTCTCAATTCTCAATTCTCAATTCTCAATTCTCAATTCTCAATTCTCAATTCTCAATTCTCATTCTCAATTTTCAATTCTCAATTCTCAATTCTCAATTCTCAATTCTCAATTGTCAGTTCTCAGTTCTCAATTCTCAGTTCTCAATTCTCAATTCTCAATTCTCAATTTTCAATCCTCAGTCCTCAATTCTCAGTTCTCAATTCTCAATTCTCAATTCTCAATTCTCAATTCTCAATTCTCAGTTCTCAGTTCTCAGTTCTCAATTCTCAGTTCTCAATCTCAATTCTCAGTTTTCAATCCTCAGTCCTCAATTATCAATTCTCAATTCGCAATTCTCAGTTCTCAATTCTCCATTCTCAGTTCTCAGTTCTCAATTTTTAATTCTCAGTTCTCAGTTCTTAGTTCTCAGTTCTCAGTTCTTAGTTCTCACTTCTCAATTCTCAATTCTCAATTTTTAATTCTCAGTTCTCAGTTCTCACTTCTCAGTTCTCAATTCTCAATTTTTAATTGTCGATTCTCAATTCTCAATTCTCAGTTCTCAATTCCCAATTCTCAGTTCCCAATTCTCAGTTCTTAGTTTTCAATTCTCAATTCTTCTCAGTTCCCAATTCTTGTCAAATCTCAATTCTTGTCAATTCTAAATTCTCAATTCTTCAAATTTCTCTCCCGTTATTTTGTCTTTCAAATCATCTACTTCTTTCCATTCATCGGTCACTTGACCGTGGTAGTTTTAGCGTCAAGTCTCGGGTTCCCTTTCTCCCTCCACTTATCTGAAAGAATATCCTTCCCCCGTTTCCTCTCCTCTCATATCTCCCTTTTTTTATTATTATTTTTTTTTAAAGAAGGACCCGGCGTGCTCTCTCTTCCGGGGTAATTTCCTTAAACACAATTTCTGTCGACGCACTCGCCAGGCCGCCGTGAGCATGCACGTGGAAACAGCCTGGAAGCACGAAGCCCGGCTTTATTGGACGACTTTTGGACTGGCTGAGCGCGAACTTTTCATAGCTACGGCGAAGTCTCGTCCGGTCGTAAAAATAAGTGTACTGTGAGCTGGTTTAACGGTATCTTAAACAGCGAGCAACGCGCACAAATTCTTTCCGAATTCCGCATATTATGTCGCGTGTGCGATTCGCCGCGGGATAGACTCCGCTATTTTCGACGCCTCTTCCCGACGGAATGCGTCGTCCGCCTGTTCCTCGTAAAACGCCGAACGCGACCTCGGCTGCAAACCCGGAGGAAACTAACGAACCAACGATGGGACCGCGGTGGATCGTTTGCGTTCGATATCGCCGCATCGATTAATCAAAATTCATCCTTTTCGGCCATTAATCAGACAAATAAGTCCCGAATGGTTTGGCGCGATGGGCAGCAAAATGCGCGCCGATTTCCGTCTAAATATCCACCGGGCTCGAGTCAATAAATATCAATCGCAGCTCGTTTCATCGGCTAATCCAATTAACGTTATTTGCCGAATTACGCGTCACAGTCGCGATGCATCCCGTTAAATCCGACCGTACCGGCCGGCCAATCGGAACACAGCTAACGTGCCCTTGTAATGTTCCTATTCTCTGGCGAGAAATTTCACGGACACCCCTAATCCTTCTTCGGTATTCCGTGCCTCTGTAATAAAGGTTGAAAAATTATTATTACACTTCATACACTGTGTTAAAAGTTTTTGGCGCGTATTAACGCGTTGATTAGTCGTTATTGGATTTTTTTCGATGGAAGCACGGTGGGCTTCTATGATCCGAGTCCTGGGTTCGTTTAAATCGACGAAATAAGATTTTTAATAAATAGAAGCACGAATGGAGTAGCAAAGATACTTCGAAGAATAAAAGTACCAGAATCTCGTAGTGAAAAACTTCGTGGTTTTTTGTGAAAAAAATTTCAAAAAATCTGCTCCTCGATTCGGAATAGTAGATAACGAGTTTATTCTATATAAGGATATAAATATCAAACGGTATGACAAAAAAGATGGTTAGAAAGTGAAAGGAATATAATAAATTTATTCAGTAGATTTATTTCAATCGCTCTAAGCTCTCGCGTCGATGATCACCCTAATATCGTCGAGGAAACGCAGACTGTGATTTTGGTTGACCGATATGACACTATACGCGTTAAGATTAACGCGCGTAGCCACTCGGCGTGTCCCCAACGCGGGCGTGTAACCCCTTCTTGAATTAACCACGAACCCTATTCGCCGGTTCCATCAGGATTCTGCAGCGGGAAGCTGTTCTTTCCTCCCTCTATAATCCTTTATCCCCGGCGTTGTTCGAGATGTCGGTCCGAAGAAAGAGGGTCGATCCAGGCGTGTATCAAGGTGTGCAGAGGTCCGCGGTTGACAAGAGCAGTCCCAAGGGGGGCTGGAAGGAAGAAGAGAATTGGCCAGCGAGGCGGAAAGAGGGCCTGGAAGCTAGCATTAAAGTTCCACCGCGTGCGCTCGGCCCGATTCTCGCATCCGCCCCGACTCGCCGCGTGCCATCGCGCGCGAGCTCTGATATCCATATGCAGTAGCCCGAGGAAATAAGCTTGCTCGTAAATAAGAAAAGTTCTTGCGTCTCTGCCTCCACACCCCGCTTTCCACCCCGTTTCCACCCTCTTTCCTTCGCTGTGTCTCCTCGGGGCTGCTAGCCGGCCTTGCCGGTGCGTGGCTCCCGAGATATCGAGTGATTTGTTGCGATTCGCTCTCTTTTTCGCCGGGCCACTCGCAAGGGGTCCGTCCACCCCCGCACGCCACGCGATACACCGATAATTTCGCTGCTCTAGGCGCGGTAATGGCGTCGCCGCCGCGTCGCCCGCCACCCCGCCGCCCCGATATTATTATTTCCACCAGGAATAATATACAAACACCGGTTATTGCGTGTCGAGGGGGATCCCAGCGAACCCGAAGCGCCCCACTTTTCCACCGAAATGCACCGCTGTTTCTGTTAAACCTGCCCAGCTGAAAATCCAGCTCTCGGAATTTAGCCTCGATCTTCTTTTACACTCTCCTCGAATCTAGATATCAATCTATATACGCTAGATTTCAAATTAGTTTGAGTTTAGACGACGAATATTCGAATATTCGGGTGGAAGTGGAAGAAATACGCGACTGTTTTATTTTATTTCCAGTTTAAGAAACGCGTTTAGGCGATCGTCTCTTATTCCGTTTACAGTGACGATAAATCCTCTGTCTAATATTTTGTCTGGTAAACCGAATATATTGAAACTATCTTTTCCCTTCATCGATGTTTCTATAATTTTGACGAAGAGGAAAATTGTGTTTCGAGACCGGAAACCGTTTATTAATTAAGCCACATTGTCCCTCGTATCGAATAGGGGTAACCAGGATTTTGAAGACCCCGTTTCTGCTGATCCTTTGAACGCGACAAGAGAAAACGAGGAAACTCTGCGATGATATCTGTAACAAGAAGACAGCTTTTACTACCGCGACTCGAAATCCAAAATCCGTTTTACAAAGCCACAAAGTTTTATCGAAATTAGCGTCGGGGTGGTCGCCGAGCATTTGTCAGCGGTTATTTCCTCCGTTATCGAAGATACAAGAAAGTTACGCTTCCCGTGGAATAGGAGACACGGCAGCGATACTATAAAAGCATATAGGCGGGCATCGAGTGCCGTATCGCCGGTATAAATCATGCGAAATGCGTCCATGAATGAAATATTTTCGCGTACGTACGCGGCGCATTTTCCTCCGAATTCGTTCCTCGTTTTATAGACATCGAGATAAACTTTTACGCGTCCCTGCCACGGAACGGCCATCAACGAGATGCTTGCAACCTTTCCTTAACTAACGCGCCGGCCATTTGCATAAAGCGCGCGTCAGCTTGTGCTATAAAACATCCGGCATTCCATGATTTTTTCCTAATTTCGCCGGCCACGCGAATGTTTAGGATCATAGAATCTTTGTTTTCGAGTTTAGGATGGATTAATTAGGTTGATTTGATCTGTCGCGTGGTTCGCAGTTTCGAATTCGAATTTCGCGGGCTCGCAAACGCGATCTAGCAAAATTAATTACGCTTGATAAATTGGGAAAAAGGAATTATTTTTAACAATAGATTGATATATTTCGTGCTTTCTTTATCTACGCTGAGTCTGTTGTGATCACGAATTTATTTAAAAGATAAATATACGTATATCGAATGAAAAATCGCGAGAATTTGGTTAAGTGAACAAAACAGAGGTTGATTTACTCTTCGTTACTTTCTAAAAAAAATTTCTCCTCACTAAATCTGTTATAACCTAAACACTCGTCTTAAGTTTTTTTTATAAAAAATTCTCCATTCAGTGTTCTCTTGATACACAAATTATCAATTATTCGACATCTTTTATTTCACTTCCTTTCCTTCCTCTTTGATTTTTCCATCAATTTTCGTCATTCGCTCACCATTTCAATACATTTCTAGATTCCAATAATTACAAATTTCTTGTCGCACAATTAATTCTCCAAACTTCTCTTCAACATTATTAAATATTAAATGCATTACGTCCAGGAGCAAATGACCAAAAACACCGGAAAAAATTCTCGCATACAGACTTCTATCTCACCCCAATCTTAACTTCGTCCGCGCAGAAAAAATCGATGGATCGATCAGTCCGATCCTGTGTTAATCCAGGGAATCCTCTCGCGTCGTTTCGTTTATTCTCCGTTCGTTAATGGAATTGCGGAAGACGTGATGGTCGGTGCGGAGAATCCTCGTGGACAGGGACGAGGGAGGCCGGCGTGGGCCAGGTCGAGGGGCGACGGAGAAACAAAGAAGTTGGCAGAGGGAATACGTTTTCTTATCCCGCGGAATCTCGTGAATGATTGCCGGTGATTTACCGGAGCCCGGCTGATATCTCTGAAATCTGGAAAGTTATGGCGCTGCCGTGGCGCTCGCAGCCTTCCGCGAGAAGTCGAGGCCGGATTCTCGCCCCGGCGCGCGTGATCCCGCAGATTCCCTCGTTTGGGAAAAAGTTTTGGCGATGCTTGCCTGTCCGTTCGCCAAGCCTCTCCCCCTCTTCGGCCGGCTTCGTCCATCGCGAGCAATGATTTTTTGCCAGCCCTATCGCCCCGATGAAGACGGAAAAAGGGCCGAGGTCAGGCCGGTTTCTTTCGCGCCGAGTTTCTTTCGCCAGCAGGATATATCACCGTTGTTACACTGATCTCCCGTGATCTATCGCCTTCTCGAGATGAACGAACGTCCAATCGAGACTACGACTCGATTAATTCGCGTGTTTATAGATTGCTTCGCCGTCGCGACGCTGAAAGGTTCGTGGAACCTTCGTTGGCGATTCGAAGATCTTCTCTCATAAAGCCGTCAATATTTTTGTGGTAGGAAATAAGAAGGCGACAAATTATTTTACCTCGGTATTCCGGGAATTGTTGGGTGATTTTTAATTGTATGGAACGTATTTCGCGAAATTGGTTTGAGGTCCACGCTGGTCAGAGGAATCGTCTTCGGAATACTGGAGACGAAAGAAATACGGTGACAAAACACGAGACGTAGAGGATAGGGATTTTAGTATTAAAACACCATATATCGATTAAAATCGATCTTCAGAATCTAATTAAACCAAGGATCGCCTCTCGAGGAAATTGGAGGAAGAATATCGGAATTATTTGTGTTCCACGCAGGTCAGAGAAACCGTCTTCGGAATACTGGAGACGAAAGACACAAGGTGACAAAATATGAGACGTAGAGGATAGGGATTTTGGTGTTAACCCCTTAGCCTATTATCACGTGCGAGACTCGTGGTAAAGAATTTGTGCCATCATTGATCACGATTATGCCCTAGGCGTCTAATAAATACTACTTGTCTCTAAACTTTGTTTATTATTCCATAATTATTTTTGTAGCCCCGAAATATGCACGTCACAAGAATTATACATTTTACGCTAGTTTGGGCAAACAGCTGAACAGCTAAATGACACGACGCTTGACCGAACTTCTTGTCTATTATGACTCGTACAGCAGGTTGCGTATAGGTCAAAGAGTTAAAACACCATATATCGATTAAAATCGATCCTTAGGATCTGATTAAACCAAGGATCGCCTCTCGAGAAAATTGGAGGGAGAATATCGGAATTCTTTGGACTTCACGCAGGTCAGAGAAATCGTCTTCAGAATTCTGAAGACGAAAGACACACGGTGACAAAACACGAGACGTAAAGCATAAGAATTTTGCTATTAAAACACCATATATCGATTAAAACCGATCTTCATAATCCGATTAAACCAATGATCACCTCCCAAGTTCTTAAATTCTCATAGCATCATGTTCCACCAATCAAGAAAAGAGACCAAGTAACGTGAATCATAAATCAGAATCGAGCTGTTCTCCCAAAAATTCTTCAAAGATTTCAAAGAGTCTACGCGAAAAATGGGAGCAAGCTATCGAAATCATTGATTTATACTTCCCACAGCACCTAAACTCTTGACCAATCGAGTGGTACCTGTGCTCGCGGAACCGAGACCGAGACCAAAACCGAAACCGGAAGCAGACTAGAAGTACGAACCGGTCTTGGGGCTAAAAAGCGCGTATCGGGGTTCGGAGGGATTTATAACCGTGACACCGTAGCCGGCGGGAATTCGCGTGGCGTCGGGATCGAAGGAAGAAGAACCGGCTTTGTGGCGAACGCAGAGGGAGCTGCCGAGTCAGGAATTGGGAAGGACCGGTGCGGCGCCGGAAGCTCGGGACAGAGAAGATCTCGCGGGGCGATCGCAGAGGGTTGGTCCGGGTTAGCTTTGGGCCAGGGAAGAAGAGACGGGACGCTGATGCGACGGGACGCGAGGCGACGCGACGCAGCGTGGCGCGGCGTCCAGAGTGGCTGGCCCGGATCTATATATAAAATAATCCCCAGAAATGGAGGGAATAAATCACTCGAGTCGTGAGAGGCATTCCTGATCAGATAGGGGTCGGGAACGGGATAAAAACGCTCTGTCTCCCTTCGGATCGCAAGGAACTTTCCTCTGACCGTTCCTGTTCGCCACCCTCTCCCTCCTCCGAGTCCCCGTCCCCCCGACCCGACCTTCGGGGGGGCTTTTCAAGCGGCAGCAGCGCGTCCGAGCCTTCGCCCTTTGTTCCCATTGGCAGCACTCCATTATTCGACCACGTCAATTACAGCCTGCGCGCCTAACGACTGAAGAATTCGACGTGCCGCCGCGAGACACCGGCCCTTACGTCTCTCTCTCTCTCTCTCTTTACCGACAGGACACTCGAGTGCCTCCTCGACCCGAGCTATCGGCAATTGATAGGCGGAAGGGCGAGTCTCCGATCGGCGAACCGAGGACCGACCTTCCCGAATATGTTTCCCTGGCCCGGACCAACTCGTTTCATCCTCCTACGCTTTCTCTCCTTCTTTTCATATCGCCCATGGCAAATATTTACCGAAGCCCCGATTCGAGATGTTGCTAAATATTTGAATTTCCCGGGTCTTGCCGGAACCAGCGGATCCGAAGGGTTCCACGCGAAACCTGTCAGCGTTTGACAGGTTAGGTGTAGCTAACAGGTCGAATCTAACGCGATCTCGTATAAGATGAACGATTTTCGTCGCAGAGAAATTTAAAGATAAAGAAAATTTCGATAAGTGTCAATTCTCCAGAGCTTAACACGTTGACGCCGGTGTGCATCACCATGTGGGGCACGCGTGTCTGTTCCGTGGGACGGCGTGCATCACCGTGTGGTGCACACGCGTCTATTTCGTGGGGCGGGGTACATCACATTGGGGCACACTTGTATTTCACAAAATAGGGAGTACAAAATAGGTTTATTTTTCAATTCTCAACATTATAAACAGACATTCAATATTTTCAAACATAAATTACGATTAAAATTTATTTAAAACATGATTGTATCACGTGGTTGAATCACAGGAAGACAAATCGGAGACAAGCGGAGAGAAATCTGCGACGTCTGTTCGTGATACATAACTCGGACACTCGGTTGGCGGGAGAAGCAGTCTAGGAATTAGAGGGACACTGTGTATCCATAGAAAATCGTTCTGTCCCGGATCGAAGAATTAGTTCCGGGGAATTGGATATACATAGCCGAGGAACCAGAGCGTTGCCAGAGACAGGAAGCTGCTCGTTCCGCGACAGAATCTACGTATCTGGGGAGATCTTATATCGAGCTGGAGGACCTACGATCCTCGACTTAAACACGCGATAACGCGGCGTTCCAGCCATTCGTCACGGAAGCAATCTACCCTAAGGATCTCCCGTCTATTCCTAACCTCATCCCCGACTCGCAATAAGACTAGAGAGAGAGGGAAAGAGAGGGAGTGAAAAGGAGAGAGAGTCAAAGTCGCGATCGCGACAAACGTGCAGCGTCGGGAGGTTTTAAGACGAGTCGAGGCCCAGACAAGTCGGACCGGGGTGTGACGCGCAAATAATCAAAGCTTGATGAATATCCTGACGCAGTAATGAGTTTTCCCAGGGACGGGAAAGCGGCGCGAGAGGTCGCGAGAGACGTCGAGGGGACGCCGGATAATTCCGGCATTTTTCATTACCACGCTCACGCGCGATTTGTTTAATCTCAGCGAAGTCTAACGAAGCCGATCGTCTTCTCCGTGGATCCTTCGATCTTAATCCCATCGCGGATTACTACCCCGAATTTTGTAGGAATTAAGCCAAGCTGCGCCGTCGCAGCCGACTTTCCCGATGCCTTTCCCTCGCCTTCGACCTACATTCCGTCGCTTTTCTCGGTCCTTCGCGGCACCCAGGAGTGTTAGGGTTTCAAAGGGAGAGAGAGAAGGGTGCCGATCAATTTTTCAACAGAAATCGGCTGGCCGGGGCGGCGCGAGGTTCTAACAATAATTGATTAAGAGCCGCGAGGGTAGGGGACTACTGGTTTTTTCCTCGACCCTCGATACCAGCTTCCCTCTTCTCCTTTGCCCATCGACTCGATTAAAAAAATTTTTATTACCGCGCTGGGTATAAAGTGGAAAGTTCCGCGCGTTGAAACGCTCGCTGATTCTATGATTAATCGATATTGGAAGGATCGGATCGAGCCGCGAGATGATCGTCTCGGAATTCTTGGAAATATTTGAAGCCCAAGAATCCCGACGATTAGCGTCGTTTCAGTTTACTCTTGTTTCGGGTAGAAATTATAACCATTCGTACTCGAAGATTTCTTCGTTTTGTTTTGAAGAGTTCGGAAGTTGTTTCTGATAGGAAGAAATAGGAGAGGAAAAGGTGCGAGTTATTTTTAATACGATTATTGCTTATCGTTCGTTATTTAAGTTACGGCGTTAAAACAAATGGCGACTGAGAGTGATCTCTCGAGTACGGAGGGTTAATTATATTTGTTTTGCTATTAGAAGGGTAGTTATATTTATCCTCCCTATTTATTTTCATCGTACTGTAAATATTGTTATATTTAGGCACAGGCCGTGCAGCGATAGTTCTAGGGTTAATATCGATTATAAATATATAATTGTTCCTCGAAGTATAGAGTGGTTCCGGTAATTTCTATACTCCTTTTTTATTGCAATTGAAATTCAAAGTCAGCCAATTCTGGTTTGAATTAATTATAAGATTTCCAAGATCCTGAATAAAATATGTAAGTTAGAAAAGAAATGATTATTGGTTTATGGAACTTCGAGGTACAATTGCATATTATTTCAGAAGAAATTATTTAATGGCTTCTTTAGTTTTACCGCCTTAGCCTCCAATACTTTTCCAAAATTCCTTATTTCACCATTTAAACGAGAAATGAATCGGAGTCACTTGGAAATTCTCAATTTATCGAGAACTTTATGCATTAAATAATCTATTACCTCCACAAATGACACTGTCAATCGTACTAACCCTCTAAAAACGAACGAAAACGTTTCTATTAACGCTAAAACTATCAAGAGTGTCAAAACGATTTCTTTGGATATCGGGTTTTTTATTTTCGGAATTATCGGAAAAATGTCATCTTTCACGTACTTACATCGTTAAAATTCGATAGTTTTGGTATTAACCCTTTGCACTCGAGAGGCGACTGTCGGTCGCCATGAAATTTTGAAGATCCATATTAATTAATATATTAAACTTGAGATAATATAACAATATGCAAGATATCGAAATCAAATAATTTTACGTGTTAATTATTACACGATTCTTTATTTGTCACTCAAAAAAATAATGTCAGTTTTATAGCAGAAAATCTGTAAATTTCTACTCTTCTGTAGCCAAAAAATCATCGACTGCAAAGGGTTAAGACACTCCAGACATCTACCTGTGTCAGTACCTAAAGAAATCGTCTCAAACCGAAAGATGTAAGCAAATCGCATGATAGTAACCCGCAAAATTAGCAAATGGTCGAACTATCCCGGTGCGGAATCCGAATCCCGGCTGGAAAGTACCTTGACGATTTCACCAATGCAATCTTTATTTTACCTCCTTCGCCCCGATACTTTTCCAAAATTCCTTATTTCACCATTTAAACGAGAAATGAATCGGAGTCACTTCGAAATTCTCAATTTACCAAGAACTTTAAGCATTAGATAATCTATTACCTCCACAAATGACACTGTCAATCGTCCTAACCCTCAAAAAACGAACGAAAACTTTTCCATTAATGCTAAAACTATCAGGGGTGTAAAACGACTTCTTTAGATTTCTGATTTCTCATTTTCGGAATTATCAGAAAAATGTCATCGTTCACGTACTTACATCGGTACAACTCGGTAGTTTCGGTATTAAAAGACATTCCAGACACCTGATCGCGGCAGTATCTAAATAAATCGTCTCGAACCGATAGATGTAAGCAAATCGCATGATAGTAACCCGCAAAATTGGCAAATGGTCGAGCTATCCCGGTGCGGAATTCGAATCCCGGCTGGAAAGTACCTTGACGATTTCACCGATGCAATCATTATTTTACCTCCTTCGCCCCGATACTTTTCCAAAATTCCTTATTTCACCATTTAAACGAGAAATGAGTCGGAGTCACTTCGAAATTCTCAATTTACCAAGAACTTTAAGCATTAAATAATCTATTACCTCCACAAATGACACTGTCAATCGTCCTAACCCTCCAAAAACGAACGAAAACGTTTCCATTAGCGCTAAAACTATCAAGGGTGTAAAACGACTTCTTTAGATTTCTGATTTCTCATTTTCGGAATTATCGGAAAAATGTCATCGTTCACGTACTTACATCGTTACAATTCGGTAGTTTCGGTATTAAAAGACATTCCAGACACCTGACCGCGGTAGTACCTAAATAAATCGTCTCGAACCGATAGATGTAAGCAAATCGCGCGATAGTAACCCGCAAAATTGGCAAATGGTCGAGCTATCCCGGTGCGGAATCCGAATCCCGGCTGGAAAGTAGCTTGACGATTTCACCGATGCAATGCTGTAAACGGGGCAGAAACCTCGAGGCCGATCGGAGGGAGCGGCTCTCCTCCTCGGCTCGTTTATCCGTTTCACCGGGTACGTCCGCCTCTCTATTTTCCTTTCTGGCCGTCTGCCGCGTCACGGGCCCTGATTGATGCGTCGAAAGTCCCCGGTAAAAAGGCCTTGCTGCGTGCGAAGTAAACGCTCCGCTCGGTTCTATACCCGTGAGTCGTTAAGTAGAAATTTGCTCTGCAGTGACATCAGAGGCGTGACATCTCCAGCTCGTGGAAAAAGGTTGCGGCGGCGCCCATTATAGCGGGGCAAGCTGGCGGATACGCTACTCCATATGTCGCTACCAATATCGGCCGGTCATCGATCATTTCGAGCTTCTCTCCACTGAGTGCCGCCCGATTTGGGACGGTCTGTAGACGCAACGATGCATGTCCGGCCGATCACCTCTCGTTTTTTCCCCTCTCTCTCTCTCCCTTTCTCTCCTCCAGGCTCTTTTTCGTTTCGCCGAAACGTGGACGAAAGTTTGAGAGAAAAAGGCCAAGGGGTCGTTGGAAAATTTGATAAGTTTCACAGCGACGCGCTCCGCGAACGGATGCTCCGGTCGTGCAGGCGTTTCGAATCAGCCGAGTTTTTGCCCGGTGAAAGGGCGCTTTCACGTAAATTAATCGAAACTACGAGACACCGGGCGTAATGCAAATTCTCCCGCTACCTTTACTCGCGAAAAAAAGAGAGCAGGTGAAGAGTAAAAAGGAGAGAGAGAGATCGGGTCGTATCTTAGGTTTTCGACGCGGCCGCCCGTGGACGCGGCAGAACGCGCGCGTAATTTCGCCGCGGTCGTGATAAATAGACTTTGGAGGCTTGATCGACCGGCGCGGAACATCGTAACAGGGTATCGCGTGTCTCGTTCGGCCTCGTCGTCTCCGAGAAGGAGAAGCATCGTTCCCGTTGTACGCTGATCGTGTTTACTCTGCGCCGCCGGTATATATCGAAGGTCTGCTCGCGGTCGGAATGCTGATCGGTCTCCTCCTTCGGAGTCGTCTACCTGGCCCCGGCTGCGTACGTTCGGGCACGCACACGTCTGATTTATGCGTTGTCGCGGCAAATTTATAGGTTCGCGGCCGAGCCGAGTTATTTTATGATCAATTCGCGAGTTAGTCGCCGCAGGGGCCACCTCTCGCCTGCAATTTTGGACGCGGATTATTCTTGCGTTGCGCATTGCTCCACAAAGTTTGGATATGTTTGTAAAGTGTGGAAATATTTACTTGGGGTAAGAAAATGGACTGCTTTGGTAGCGGGACTTTAAGAGGATCGGTCCAACTTTTGTTCGATAGCGCTTAGCTCAAATTTTTTACGAATTATTCGCGAGTTTTTGCGTATCTCTACGCTATTATCTATTTGGATTGATAACAATTTGAGGTTGTACAGATTAGGTCATTCGAGCCGTTCTTTTACGATCTGTACTCGAGTTAGTCGCCACAGGGGCCACCTCTTCGAGTCGTCTGCAATTTTGGACGTGGATTATTCTTGAATTGCGCATTGCTCCACAAAGTTTGGATATGTTTGTAAAGTGTGGAAATATTTACTTGGGGTAAGAAAATGGACTGCTTTGGTAGCGGGACTTTAAGAGGATCGGTCCAACTTTTGTTCGATAGCAATTAATTCCGATCTTCGACGAATTATTCGCGAATTTTTGTGTAGCTCAACCCTGTCATTTACTTGGATTAATAGCAATTTGTGGTTGTAGAAATTAGGTCGTTCGTGTCTCTTTTTTACGACCTGTATGCGAGTTAGTTGCCGCAGAGGCACCTCTCGCCTGCAATTTTGGACGTGGATTATTCTTGCGTTGCGCATTGTTCCACAAAGTTTGGATATGTTTGTAAAGTGTGGAAATATTTACTTGGGATAGAAAAATCTACTGCTTTGGTATCGAAATTTTAGAAGGATCAGTCCAACTTTTGTTTATTAGCGCTTAGCTTCGATCTTCGACTAATTATTCGCGAATTTTTGCGTAGCTCAACCCTGTCATTTATTTGGATTAATAGCAATTTGAGGTTGTAGAAATTAGGTCGTTCGAGTCTCTATTTTATGATCAATTCGCGAGTTAGTCGCCGCAGGGGCCACCTCTCGCCTGCAATTTTGGACGCGGATTATTCTTGCGTTGCGCATTGCTCCACAAAGTTTGGATATGTTTGTAAAGTGTGGAAATATTTACTTGGGGTAAGAAAATGGACTGCTTTGGTAGCGGGACTTTAAGAGGATCGGTCCAACTTTTGTTTATTAGCGCTTAGCTTCGATCTTCGACGAATTATTCGCGAGTTTTTGCGTACCTCTACGCTATTATCTATTTGGATTGATAACAATTTGAGGTTGTACAGATTAGGTCATTCGAGCCGTTCTTTTACGATCTGTACTCGAGTTAGTCGCCACAGGGGCCACCTCTTCGAGTCGTCTGCAATTTTGGACGTGGATTATTCTTGAATTGCGCATTGCTCCACAAAGTTTGGATATGTTTGTAAAGTGTGGAAATATTTACTTGGGATAGAAAAATCTACTGCTTAGGTAGCGGAACTTTAAGAGGATCGGTCCAACTTTTGTTCGATAGCGCT
Organism: Euglossa dilemma; assembly: GCA_002201625.1. Lineage (NCBI taxonomy): Eukaryota > Metazoa > Arthropoda > Insecta > Hymenoptera > Apidae > Euglossa > Euglossa dilemma. The sequence goes on along the minus strand of NIJG01000132.1, from coordinate 61,772 downwards.
TAGCTCAAATTTTTTACGAATTATTCGCGAGTTTTTGCGTATCTCTACGCTATTATCTATTTGGATTGATAACAATTTGAGGTTGTACAGATTAGGTCATTCGAGCCGTTCTTTTACGATCTGTACTCGAGTTAGTCGCCACAGGGGCCACCTCTTCGAGTCGTCTGCAATTTTGGACGTGGATTATTCTTGAATTGCGCATTGCTCCACAAAGTTTGGATATGTTTGTAAAGTGTGGAAATATTTACTTGGGATAGAAAAATCTACTGCTTTGGTATCGAAATTTTAGAAGGATCAGTCCAACTTTTGTTTATTAGCGCTTAGCTTCGATCTTCGACTAATTATTCGCGAATTTTTGCGTAGCTCAACCCTGTCATTTATTTGGATTAATAGCAATTTGAGGTTGTAGAAATTAGGTCGTTCGAGTCTCTATTTTATGATCAATTCGCGAGTTAGTCGCCGCAGGGGCCACCTCTCGCCTAGAATTTTGGACGTGGATTATTCTTGCGTTGCGCATTGCTCGACAAAGTTTGGATATATTTATAAAGTGTGGAATTATTTACTTGGGGTAGAAAAATCTACTGCTTTGGTATCGAAACTTTAAAAGGATCGGTCCAACTTTTGTTCGATAGCGCTTAGCTCCGATCTTCGACGAATTATTCACAAATTTTTGCATAGGTCAACGCTGTCATTTATTCGGATTAATAGCAATTTGAGATGGTACAGATTAGATTGTGGAGAAACGGGGACCAACATTCACCGCTCTAAAGGCAATGAAATCTGGTACCCGAGGATATTAAAACCAAGTACATCATGCACCCTTCGAAGTTAGACAATTTCCAACCACGCATACGATTTGCGTCGATTCTTCGACGCATTATTTAAAAAATTAATAGCAATCTAAACTTGTAGAAATTAAGTCGAAGAAGAACGAGGAACAACATTCACCACTCTAAACGCAATGAAATCCGATAACCGAGGATATTAAAACTAAGTACATCGTGCACCCTTTAAAGTTAGACAATTTCTAAGCACGCATACGATTTCCTTGATTCTCCGACATGTTGTTTCAAAAATTTTGCGTGACCAACCCTCATCGTACCTCCACGGAAGATCGTCTCGTTTTTGGGGAAAAGTCCAAGAAGAAGGACACAAGGAAAGGACTTTTTGATTCGCTTGCTAATTATCCAGCTTGTTCTCGAGGAAGTTGCACTGTTCACGAGGTACACGGCGTGTCGAGGGTTCGGGGGTATAAAATCAGCCGCGTGTGCGGGGAACATCCGCGAAGAAGGTGGAGAACGCGGGATGAAGTCGTAAAGCAGAACGAGGGTAAAAGTGCTGGGAGCTAGGAGAGAGGGAGAGAGAGAGTGTATAACGGAGGATGGTCGCAAGCGTACCCTTGGTCGGAGGTGTGGAAACGACCCGAAGTCGTTTTCCCGCCGGCTCTCTGGCATATATGCGGCCGCCATTTCACGTATGCGCGCACGTTAGGGGCCGGCGTGCGTGTGAAAATTCATGACGCCCGGAGAAAGTTCGAGGGGACCAAGTAAATGGAAAAAATCCATTACGCGGTTTTATTCAGCCCCCGTCACGATATCGAACTACCACTTTTTAATTATATTTCTGCCCGCACGCGCTTCCCTCCCGTGGGAGTCCTTCCATCGGAATTTTTACTTCCGTCACAGGCATCGTTCCCTCAAACGTCACCGTCTTCTACGTTTTACATCCTCCTCCCCCTTCCACTCGACCAATCTAATTACTCCGCGTCCTCTTCGTTATTTTCTTCGTCTCTTCGGTTCCTTCTGGTCTTCTCTCGTCGATCTTCGATGTTTTGAAAAGCCGCAGTGGTCCGTCATCGTGAAATTTTAGGGCAGAAGGATCATTTTCCGTCTTAAATCCTTCAAATCTAATTACACAAGTTCTCCGCGTCCTCTTCGTTATTTTCTTCGTCTCTTTGGTTCCTTCTAGTCTTCTTTCGTCGATCTTTGATGTTTCTAAAGGTCACAGTGGGGAACATCATCGCGAGATTTTGGGGGAATAGGGTCATTCTCCCTCTTGGGTCCTTCGAATCTAATTACACGAGTTCTCCGCGTCCTCTTCGTTATTTTCTTCGTCTCTTCGGTTCCTTCTGGTCTTCTCTCGTCGATCTTCGATGTTTTGAAAAGCCGCAGTAGTCCGTCATCGCGAAATTTTAGGACAGAAAGATCATTCTCCCTTTTGAATACTCCGAATGTAATTACTCGAGTTCTCCGCGTCCTCTTCGTTATTTTCTTCGTCGTCTCTTTGGTTCCTTCTGGTCTTCTCTCGTCGATCTTCGATATTTCTAAAGGACACAGTGGGGACCGTCATTGCGAAATTTTGGGGGAGAAGGATCATTCTCCCCTTTGGATCCTCCTAATCTAATTACCCCAGTTTTCCGCGTCTTCTGTGTTATTTTCTTCGTCTTTTCGGTTATTTCCTTCTTCTCTTCGGTTTCTTCTGGTTTTCTCTCGCCGATCTTCGATGTTTCTAAAGACTACAGTGGCTCGTCACCGCGAAATTTTAGGGTGGAGGATCGTTCTCCCTTTTGGATCCTTCGAATCTAACTACTCGAGTTCTCCGCGTCCTCTTCGTTATTTTTTTCGTGTCTTCAGTTCCTTCTAGTCTTCTTTCGTCGATCTTTGATATTTCTAAGGGTCACAGTGAGGAACATCATCGCTAGATTTTGGGGGAGATGGATAATTTTCCCTTTTGGATCTTTCGAATCTAATTACTCGAGTTCTCCGCATTCTCTTCCTTATTTTTTTCGTGCCTTCAGTTCTTTCTAGTCTTCTCTCATCGATCTTCGATGTTTCTAATGGCTACAGTGAGGCCTGTCATCGCGAAATTTTGGAGAAGGATCATTCTTCCTCTTGGATACTCCGAATCTAATTACGCGATTGTCCAGAACCTCTTTGCTACGTTTCTTCTGCATATTTATCTATATCTTTCCGTTTCTTCTTAGTCTCGTCGTTGATTTCGAAGTTTCAAAAGTCCGCAATGGTCCGTCATCACAAAATTTTGAGGCGGAGGATCATTCTTCCTTTTGAATCTTCCGAATCTAATTACTCAAGTTCTCCGCGTTCTCTTCGTTACTTTCTTCGTCTCTTCAGTTCCTCCTAGTCTTCTCACCGATCTTTGATGTTTCGAAAGGCCGCAGTGGCCCGTCATCGCAAAATTTTGGGAAGAAGAATCATTCTCCCTCTTAAATTCTCCGAGACGTGGACTCTCTCAGTAGCCATTCCCATTAAGAAGAAATTTGAAAGGGTGAATTACACCCTAAATCCGCCATAATCGATCCCCCATGTTTTCAAATTTAACAATTCGTGACTTGCAAATAAGAAAGAGAAGAAAGAAAAATAGGAAAGGAAGATCGATCGTGACTGTTTCAAATTTAAAACCGTAGCTCCGAAAATTCACTATTCCCCATACCTCTTGGTATCAACTGTCACTTAAAAATTCACAAATTGAATTTTTGTAATCTATTCGACCGAAATCTGGCCACGGAAATAAATCCCGTGCCCCATCGGAGGATCCATACTGAAAAATTTCAATGTCTCCGTTGCTCCTCGATTACTCGTTCATTCGCGAGAAGCGGGAACGATTTTTCATCGGCGTTTAATTGCGAAGAATGACGCGAGTGGAGAACGAAAGGACGATTCATCTGGCACCCGGCGTGACACGATTATGCAGGACGAAACGGCTTCGACGTTTTCCCGTTGCCAGTTAAGAGGCCGAGGGTCGCGGTTGCTCAACGAGGCGGAAGGAAAACGAAAGCTCGCGTTGAAAACAACAACGAGGTCGCCGGTTACGAGTGCGGCCTTTCTTCCGCGAATCGTGCCTTTCCAGCGAAATTCGACCAATTTCTTTTCCCGTCAGGCCCTCCTCTCCTCTCTCGATTACGCTCCAGACACCTCGGCTCTTTGCGAACCAAGGATTTTGCCACCTGTCACGCTTTCTGTCGTAAAATCAGGCTATTGCGAGGCACATTAACGTGTAATACACTCGTTTATACCGATGTATAGCGAGAAATAAAGAAAATAGGGAAGAAGAAACTCGATGCTGCAGAGATTGCGTTTATTATTTAAGTAAACGTGTTAACACTAGATTTACGTGGGGGTTTTTGTATACCTATTTCTACGGACACCCGTCAATTTAGGATAAAGAAAACCACATATTTTCTTTAAAAAATAAACCATGGGTTTAATTTTGAAAACAATCGCAATATTAACAGACTTAATATAAGTTAATTAAATCTGTTAATATCGTATAATTGAAGCAACC